>APFE030047600.1:2624-21929 GCA_000404065.3 Pinus taeda | reverse complement strand
AAAATCCAAACTTTCAATCTCAAGCTTTTCAAAGTTTTGTAAAGAGAAAACTCAAAACGAATTCCTCAACAAGGGGAGATTTCATAAATGGTTAGACTCATAAGAAGGCTGGTAGACACTAAGGTGATCTGAAGTCCCTACAGCTTCTAAGCTCAGAGCCACTACACAACCAAATCGAAAAACAAACCCAACAAGAAAAACTCCAAGGAATTTCACCTAAAACCCTAACACCAATGAAATTAAACCAAGGAAAGCTTTTAACAAGTCACATGCAGGTTTGGGCAGAGGATAAAAACTACTAAACCAAAATAAAACTAATTTAAAGAGTAAAATTCAAAATTTTCATAATTTTAGCAGGGTACGCAGGTTCAGAGTTTACACAGGTGCGTGTACGCTCTGTGTGCAAAGTAAAAGTGCGTACAGGTACGCATTGTGATACAAGCACATACTGCGGACTTCTCCTAAAGTAATGAAAAAGCAAAAACAAACCTAGATCCACTAAATCTACCCAATTCCACACACAAAAAGCCAAAAACAGAAACAAAAAGGCAAGTTTCTCAGGTCAAAGAAAAACAAGGAAAACAATCAAGTCCCCTGTGGAGTCACCATTTTGTCACGCAGAATGAGTCGATCTTGCGGACAAGATAGACCTTCCTAGAATCTAAAGAAGACCTAATGACAAGCAAACCAACCAGACACTATCTTTCTCTAAATGTGCTTTTATAAATAATGGCAAACAAGTGTGTTTAAGGCCTACCTTATGTCCAACGCAAGTTTGGAGATGCCCTCGCTTCTTTGATCCAAATGAGTTCCTTTGTCGCGAACCTGCAAACACAAACAAAGCAAACAATTAAATAGCACCTGAAAAGCCAATATCATAAAACATATTTAACATGAAAGTCAAGGAGTCCATGAAACAAATAACATGAGATACTTATTGAGAAAAATGAGCCTGATTGTATTAATTCAAAAGAAGAAGAACTTTACAACCTTTGCCTTGACGTTGTACAAGCTCCTCCCAGGGTCCAACAAGAAGTCTCCTCTACTTTGAAAAGTTTCACTCACTCCCCAATGAAGCCAAAAAGGTATGTGATCTCTCCTCTTAAGCTCAACTAGGAAGTCTTGATTTCACCAGCATTTACCCTAAAAAAAATTAATTTCTAACCTCCCTAGCAACTAACCCAATGCCTCAATTTATAGTGCAATGGAGGGAATTTAATAGGTCCTCCTTCAAGGGATAGAATCCTCCTTCAAAGGGATAGCTCCTCCTAACATGGGATTAGCTCCTTCTCTTTTGGGATGCATGAACCACCTTGGATTGAATAATCCACGTCAAAATTCCTTCTAGAAACATCTAGAATTAACCCAAAGTGAGTTTGTTAAGATAAAAATTGCGCCTTTTGACGTTCACAGGGGTACGCACCCTCCCCTTTACAGACAAAGCGTATAAGTACGTAGGTAATATGAACAAAGGGTGCAGGCCCGCAGGCAAAAGTGAGAGAAAGTGCGGAACCAGAGTTACATTGTTTTTTGATGTCTTTCTCTCATTTCCAAAGCTTATTTTGAAGAGCTGAGGTCTGAGACTTGCTTAGGAGGTCATAGTATAGTGAGATAGACCCATACTGACTGCAATAATCAAGGTTGACGATATTTTGGTGTAACAGGCATGAAGCAACACTTTTAGGACTTAGAAGCCCTTGGTTTATGGACATATATGATTGGGTCACAGTGCCAAAAATGTCTATAACAATAAGTATGTCAATTAATGATTGGTTTTCTACTTAACATTATATATATATATATATATAATGATTTTTTTAATACTCTCTCTCTCTCTCTCTCTCTCTATCTATCTATATATATATATACAAGAAAAATAAAAGCTAAGTTAGTGGAGAAGAAGAATTCTTCTTCAACAACTTCATTTCAGTGTTATCTTGGAAAATCTTGATAAAATCCTCTCTTGAAATTGGCTTATGATATATCTTCAACCGATGACCATTCACAAGAAAACGTACCTTTCTTTCATCTATTGTCCTTATTCTCACTGCTCCATTATTAAAGACTTCTTCAATTCTCATATGGCCCAAGCCAATGAGTCTGAAACTTTCCTTGAAAATCTTTGAATTTTGAATCGAACAAAAGTTCCCAATCCCTTGGTTGAAACTCCTCCTCCTTGATATACTTATCATGCCATTTAGCTCTTTGCTGCTGGAGTAAACTGGTTCTTTGAATTGCACCTTGCTTGATTTCATCAAGCTCATTGAGTTGCTCCAATCTATGTTTCTGTGCTTCTGATAAATGGAGTCCCAATTAGACTGCCATCTTGAAGGTTCTAATTTGAAACTCTATAGGGAACAGGACTTGCTTCCCATAAACAAGCTCATAGGGAGTATGTCCTGTTGTGTTCCTCCATGTAGTTCTATAGGTCCATAAGGCTTCAGGAAGCCTTTCCACCCAATCTCTTCTGTGTAGATGTACAGTTTTAGTGAGAATTCCTTAATCACCTTATTGGTAGATTCAACTTGACCATTTTCTTGTGGATGATAAGGAGTAGATTTTCTATGTTTGATCTTGTAATCTTCTAGAGGCCTTTCCACCATTTTAGATGTAAATTGAGATCCTTGATCTGTCATAATTTCTCTTGGAACACCAAAAGGAGTGAAGATTTCCGAAAAAAGAAAATTAACTACATATTTTTCATTACCAAAAGGTAATTCTTTAGCCTCTACCCATTTAGTTACATAATCAGTGCATACCAAAATATACTTCTTTTCAGATGGAGGATTATTTGGTCCAACAAAATCCAAGGCCCATTTTTCAAATGGTTCAATGAGTACCTAAGTTTGTATGGAATTTCATTTGAATGAGTAGGTTTTCCTACGATTTGGCACCTATCACACCTTTTGACATATTCTTTGGCATCTCCGAAGATGGAGGGCCAACAATATCCTAAATGAAGGATTTTATAGGCTGTCCTCTTGTCAAAAAAGTGTCCACCTCAAGGTTCATCATGACATGCCTTAAGAATTTTAGGCATATCATCTTCTCGAACACATCTTCTGATCATGAGATCTGGACCTATTTTATACAATTCATTAGTAATCCATGAATAACTTGCACTTGTTTGAATTATTTTTCTTTTCTCCTTAGGAAACAAATGTGAAGGTAATTTTCCTGTGACTAAGTAATTGGAAATATCTGCAAACCAAGGGGTCTGAGTAGCTACTGCAAAAATATATTCATCAGGAAATTTATCTTCAATTGGAGTGTCATCTTTGATATTTTGAATTCTAGACAAGAAATCAGCAACTATGTTTTGTTTTCCAGGTCTATCTAGGACAATGATGTTGAATTCCTACACGAGTAATAACCATCTTGTAACTCTTCCACTAGTAATGGGTTTATTCATTAAGTACTTAATTTCAAAGTGATGTATATGAACAAAGGTTTCATATCCTATTATATAATCTTTGAACTTGTTGATAGCATGAACAACAACTAAGAATTCCTTTTCAGTTACAGTGTAATTTAACTCAGTGGGAGTCAAAATCTTTCTTTTGAAATAGATAGCATAGGGGATCAAATCTTTTTTTCCTAATACAACTCCTAGAGCTGTATCTGAAACATCTATTGAAATATGAAAAAGTAGTTTCCAATTTAGACCTCTTAAGATGGGTGCTTCAGAATTTTTTGCTTTTAAAGTCTCAAATGCCAACTGGTAATTAGGATTCCAATTGAATTCACAAACTTTGGTGAGTAATTTGAAGAGTGGGGATGCTAATTTAGTGAAATTTTCTATAAACCTTCTACAATATCCTATGAATCCTAGAAAAATTCTAACATCCTTTTGACAACTTGGAATTGATAATTTAGAGATGACTTCAACTTTAGATTTATCAACTTTAATTCCATCTCCTGAAATGTGATGTCTTAAAACAATCCCTTCTGTAAACATCATAAGATATTTTTCATGGCTTAGTGAAAGGTTTGCTTCCTTACATATTTTACTAACTTTTTCCAAATTTTATAAAGCTTCTTCAAATGTATTCCCATAAACTGTAAAGTCATCCATATACACCTCTACACAATCATGTATTAGATCAAAAAAAATTCCTAGTACTGCTTTTTGGAATGTTGCAGTTGCATTGCATAATCCAAAAGGAAGTACTCGATAGGCATAAGTTCCCCATGGATAGGTGAATGTGGTTTTATCTTAATCTTCAGGTGTTACTTGAATTTGATTGTAACCACTAAAACCATCCAAAAATGAGAAATACTTCTTACCTGGTAATGTATATAACACTTGATCTATAAAGGGAAAAGGAAAATGATCTTTTAGGATAGCTTTATTCAATTCTAGATAATCAATACATACCCTCCATTTACCATTCTTTTTAGGCACAATCACTAGAGGAGAAACCCACTCGCTGTCTAAAATTGGGTAAATGAAGTTTACATTCAGCAATTTTTGCAACTCCTCTTTCACAATTTCCCTAAGATTTGGATTCATCCTTCTTTGAGGTTGTTTGATAGGTTTACAATTTTCCTCAATGTAGATGTGATGTATAGAAGTCTTAGGACTAATTCCTTTCATGTCTGTGTATTCCCATGCATATGCAGAAGAATATTGTTGTAATGTTTTGATTAGGTTTTCCTGCTGTAATTTTTCCAAGTTATTGTTTATGTTCAATGTTTTCCTTGGAAAGATTTCAACTGTAGAGCTACCAAATTCTTCCATAGAATAAGGAGACAACTGCCTAGATGAAAAATATTCAATGTTGGATTTTTCTTGAAATCGATCATGTTCATATTCGGGAGATGATTCAAAGTTTTCCATTGTATTTAAGATTTGACTATCTTCACTAATGGTTGAAATAGTGAAGAGAGGCTGAATATCAATTTCATCGTCAATCCATTCTTTGTCATCTATCTCTATGATTGTTCTTACTAGAGGATATAGAATGAATTTCTTAGTTGAGTTACCATTAGAGATATACATATAACCAGATCTACAGCTAATGAAAGCATCAACTGTAGCCAACCAAGGTCTTCCTAATATAAGTGGATGTCCTCCTATATTGTTCTTAGGGGTGAAGATCATAAAATCAACAGGGTACTCCCAAGAGTCTAAGGACACAGAAATATCTTCTAACACACCATCTGGTTTGATTATAGATCTATCTTCCAATTGCAATAATGTAGGTGTATAAAGAATATTAGGAAGCTTGAGCTGGTTTGTTTGCTGTTGATGTTTATTGCTACTCCAAAATCAATCAATGTATTCGGAATTTCAACTCCATTGATAGGATTTTTTACAATTGGACTTCCTGGAACTACATATTTTTGTATGGCAATTTTTCTCATCATTATGTTTGCTATTTTTCCTGCCAGCTGAATTCTTTTTATTTCTTTTGTTTTTCTTCCTAGTTTCTTCATACTCAACTCCTTTATTGTTTTAGCTAGAATTGGAATCTCCTTAATGGCTTGTAACAAAGGGATTTTGATATAGACATTTTTCAATTCATCTAGAAAATCATAATTAGGCAACATAATATTATTTTCTACCCCTTTATCAACTTGTAATATTTCTGGAAAAGGAGGTGTAGAAGTAGATACTGGTGGTTTCTTTATGATAGGGGTTGAGTTTATTGGTTCTTTCTCTTTTTAATTTTCATTATTTTTGTTTTGAAGAGATGTTCCTTCAAAAATTTTATTTGGCTGTAGAGAATCTTCCTTGGAATTTTCTTGTTCTTGAATAACTACATAAGGATTTTTCCTTTCTAATAGCCTACCAGATCTCAGTTGGACATCATTGAGATCTAGAGGAGTGATCATATAAGTTGGAAATTATTGTCCTTCCACCATATAGGTATTCTGAGGATTTTTATTGGTGGGGTTTGGTAATGGTTGGGCAGGTAACTGATTTGGTCTCTGTGGGAATGGCAGTGAAAGTTGAGGATTTTGGTTTTGAAGTTGGGGTTGTTGATTTTGTTGAGGAATTTGTTGGGGAGGATAGTTTGGATATGATGGAGGACATTGATAGTATTGAGAGAATCTTCCATAGGGGTTTTTCACTCCTTGAGCACAAGGTTGAGATTAAGATTGAGATTGAGGCCAAGGTTGCTGCCAAGAATTCCAATTTGGTGGGGGCTGAATATACATTTGGTTGTTAAAACCCTGGTTTTGTGGCCCCTGCCAAGGTCTTCTAGAGACAAAGCAAAAAGATTTTTTGGATTTGAAATTGTTTCCTCTTGAAAAACAACCTTAAGACAGAAGGACAACTCTTGGTCTCGTGGTTTTCTGAACAAATCAAACAAGTCTCTATGATTTTTGCATCCAAAGGGAATTCTCTTAAAGCATGCTTCTTTCTGCATCTGGGATAGAAAATAGCTAAAGCATCAGTCTCTACTTTTTGCTTGTTTTGTAACTTAAGGGTGTCTATCTATTCACTAAGGCTCCCTAGAATATCTGTTTTAAATTCATCAAGCATGTTTCCAATTTCTGCCCTACTCATTGATCCAGTTGCAGATTTATTCACTCTAGTAAGAGAAGCATCTCTTGGACCTTTCACAGTTTTGGATTTTCCTCTTGAGAGAAGAACACATAATTCTCCAATGTCATTTAATGGGAGTTGAGAGATATCTCCCTTCCCCATCATTTTAAGAATGTCTATCCACTCATCTCTAATGGCTTTTAATAAAAGAGCTTTTAAAGTATCTTGATCTAAGTTTTCCATTTTTGCTCTTTTTATGTTATAGTTGAATCTTTTAATTAAATCCTCCATATTTTCATCCTCTCTTTGCATCATTTTAAACACTTAATCTTTGTGATTGATAGGCATGCAATAATCCAAATACTTGTCCAAAAATGCTTTCTTCATGTCATTCGATGTTCTAATAGATTAAGTGACCAATCCCATGAACCATTTTAAAGCAGCTCCTTTTAATGTTGAAGGAAACAATTTGAGTTCTTGAGAGTCTTGTAAATAATCATAAGTTCTGCACAAGACTTCAAATTCAAATAAAAAGGTTTTAGGATCTTGACTTTTTAATCCATGAAAATTTGGGAGGATAAAAGGTGAGATATTTTTCATTGTGGCATTTGTTTCTTCATCAACTATAGGGAATCTAAAAGAATTATCAACTTCCCTATTTCCTCTACCTTCTCCATCATTTCCTTTACCTTCTCCATTATTTCCTCTACCTCTTCCTCCTCCAAATAGTGTATATTCTCCATTCAAAACCCCCTCTCCTTCTTCTTCTCTTCCTACCATTATAGATTCTTCAGGGTTAATATAAGATTCAACCTGCAAGGCTAATTTCTCTTCCTCTGGTTCCTCTATCAATGGTATGTGGAAGAAAGGTTATACTTCTCCCTCTCCTCTAGGAATTTCTAATTCTTCAACTAAAATATGTTCCCCTGTAGAGGTGAAAAAGCTACTCCTTCTATTGCAGATCCAAGATTTTCTTCCTTTAGGACTGCCTCAGTAGATGAAGTAGGAGATCCTCTTAATTGGATTTTTGACCTTAGAACTTCAGGAAGTCTATGGCTAATGAAATGTGGAATATGAGTTTGAGATGGAGGTGTATCTCTTCTTAGTCTTGGTGGAGTAAGTGGTGTTGTAGGAATTAAACTCCTACCTCTAGCTATGAATCTACCCCTAGAGTCTCTTTCTCTACGCATATCATTTTTTATATGTAAGAGATGAGGTTACCTAATTACACTTCTTCGACAATGATGCCAAAATGTTTAGTCAATTTAGTGTCCTAAGTTGCTTGCATAAATTATCAACCGAGGTTTGTAAATTGATGAAGTGTGGTGCACTATATGTGCTTAGTTAACCTTTCTCTTACTTCGTTGTTTTGTATTTTATGTTCTTTTTGGGGGATTTTTGTTCTTTGATGTCTAAGAATGTACAACCTGAAAATATGAGAAAATTTAAGTGAATCTAATGAGTTTTAAAGGAAATGAAATGTTCCTAAGCTAATCTAATTTCCTAAAAATGGACCAAGAACTCTTGGCTAGTTAGAACCTAATAAAAACAGAGCATCTATTTTATCTTATCATTAGCCCTAATCCATTGATCTAATTCTTAAAACCGAGAATGAAATTGATGTAGAAGGTAACTCAGTAATTGCATTCATTAAACATTCAACCATTCAATTTTGGAACATGATTAAATCAATCTCCTTGAAATGATTATTGGGAATATTAGTGATGAAACTAAGTGAGGATCTGAAAGAAAAAAGGTAAAAGCATGTAAAACTAACTGTAAACAACTAATATATTTTTGTCTTTCTCCAACATTCAAATGTGAAGCATTACCCTCTTGAAGTGCTCTGAAAGAAATCAATTATACCTTAGTTCCTAAGTTCCTAGGAAAATAACAATGTACTGAGTAAATTCAATCACTATATGAATTAGACATTTAACCATTTAGTTTAGGATCATCTTGAAATGGATTTTGAAAACATCCATTAACAAAGTTAATTGACAATTCTATTGAAAGAAAATGAATGACAAAACTGTAAGAAAACTAAGCAACTGTGTATTCTTATTAATTCAATCTTAATTCAGTTTGGAAACAAAGTCATTTTTCTCCATGAAATATCTTAGAAGAACAAGGTTTCATAGTTGTGATTTATCATTATGATATTGATTAAAAACTGAAATGAAATATCATCCTAATTTAGAAAACAAATTTGTTGAAAACAGAGTAATGGAACTTGAACTAAAAACAACAAATGAAAAACCTCCTTCAGTGTAGGGGCCCTCTGCAACTAACGTGGTTGGAATTCTAGCTAGTTAAGGATGCACTTTAAACGATCATTGGCAACACAAAGTTTGTATTATGAAAAAATGAAGTCTGAATACAGAGTATCAACAAAAAGCCTGAACTTAACGTAATTCCTTCTAACTTCTGTAACCTCCAACTCAGTCCATGCAACAAATATTTAAAGGAAAATAACATAATTGTTTATGAGATAAACTTTCAACAGGTGGCTAATTCAAATTAAATCTAACAGGATTATTTATGAGATAAAGTTGCTACAAGTGGCTAATTCAAATTTCAATGGACTATTTAAACTTTTGATCAGCTACACGTGGCTAATTCAAATTAAATTTGTAACAAAACTATTAGACTCTTGATTAGCTACGAAAGAGAAAATCAAGAGTCCTACTGCTTCTGGATAACTTACTTTGACTCCATCTCTTACCATGACCTTAATCTTGCTTTTTCATTGATCTTGACCGAGTGAATAGGATATAATCCATGTGGAGATGATTGTAGAAATGCCCATGTGGCTCAATTCTTCATTTGACACCTGGAACCTGACAAACCATGAGAGTAGCTACGAAATCCACAATTAGCTATATAATAGGTTGCATTCTGTAGCTAATTTGCAAAATCTATTCAAATAGAAAGAACATGAAAATATAATATGGTGATCATTTTAATGCTTTCCTTAAGACAAAACCTAGCATTTATCATTGATTGGGTCTGTAATCGTATGAGAAAGTGAGGGAAAAAGGTGAGAACAAATTTCAAGGAGAGGGTAATTCTGAGGTTCAACAACCTCTTCTGCATCATTTTGATGCACCTTACTCTTTGTTTCCCTAGAAAGTCTAGTCCTTTGCACCCCTTGAAAATACTTGATCTAGTTTTTTTCTTTCCTTCTAGGAGGATGCTATTAAATTTGATGTATCTCTGTGATTTCAGATCCCCAATATGTGATCTTCAATCCTATAGTAGCCCTCTGAGTCTTCTTTCCAATGCCATAGGTTTGACCCGATTTGGATTCTTCAAGCCAAAGTTATGCCCAATCTCTCACAATGACCTAATTATGGACTAGTTCAGTAGAGCAAACTTGTATGGAGTGCCATGTGTCAATGTTTCCTCCTTCAGCTTTGAAATTGATACACAGAAAACTAAAGTCCATGCACTATCCACCGCTTTTTATAGAATTCCAATCCGCTTCTCAGAGAGAGAGTTATGACAATTTTCACAAGGTCACCTCTTTGAGATGAAATTTGGGAGCTTGCGAAAACCCTAAATTCCACAGATCATATCTCTGAAAATATAGTGAACTAAGATAGATAGAAAGATATTTTTGAGTAGAGTATACCTATAATGGTTATGAGACGAGAAACCATGAATGATGATGCCTAATGTTCTATGGAATTTTAGGTTCATCCTTGGTGCTGCTTAGGTTGACACCAATGACAACCTCAGATAATCTTTAGATCAACAATCTCCCCCTTTGGCATTGATGGCAACACAAGCACTCCCCCTACGATTAGGGAACCTCTTCCTACTGCCTTCTCTCCCCCTTTGACATCAATGGAAAAGGGTAACTCCCCCTAACACACAACCATCCTGCGGACTTGTAAACACTCCCACTCCCCATTTATTTTATGAATAAGGAAAATCTAATGAGAACTTGGAAGAATCCCAAGCTTCTGGTGAAGATATTCAAATGCTTCACGAGGTAAAGATTTAGTGAAGATATCAATGATTTGTTCTTTTGTACCAACATATTCAAGTTTGATATTATTTTCAACGACTTGTTCTCTAACAAAATGATATTTGATCAGAATGTGTTTTGCTTTTGAATGCATGGCATGATTCTTGGAGATGTTGATGGCACTGGTGTTATCATAGAATATGGGAATAAGATCACTGAATTGTACTTGAAGATCTTGCAAAGTTTGTTTCATCCAAAGGACTTGAGTACAACAAGTTGCCACTACAATGTATTCTGCTTCCGCTGTAGATAAGGAGATTGAGGTTTGTTTTTTGCTCAACCATGATACAAGACAACCACCTAGAAAGAATGTTTCTCCACTAGTACTCCTACGATCATCAATGCTTCCTGCCCGATCTACATCTGTAAAGGCTTGAATAATGAGATTGTTTCCCTTGGGATATCACAAGCCATATTATGTTGTGTCCTTTAGATATCGAAGAATTTTTTTGACGACAATGATATGTGATTCTTTTGGTGCTGCTTGGAATCCTGCTACTTGTCCAACTGCTTGAATAACATCTCGTCAGGAGGCTATTACATATACAAGACTACCAATCATAGATCTGTACAACCTTTGATCCACATCCTTGGATGAGTTGTCTATGCTCAATTTGCAACCTGTTACCATTGGAGTAAGGACATATTTGCAATCTTCCATTTTGAATTTCTTGAGCATTTCCTTGATGTACTTGGCTTGACGTATAAATATTCCTTTCTCTTGCTGAGGTATTTGAAGCCCTAAGAAGTATGTCAATTCACCAAGTAAAGAAATCTCAAACTCACTTTGCATCTTTGTAGCAAAGTTTTTACTTAGTCGATCATCATTACTACCAAAGATTATATTATCCACATATGCCTCAACTATTGTTAAATTATCTTTATCTATTTGTACGTAAATAATGCTATCAACAATACCTTTCTTGAACCCTTGGTGATGTAGATATCCATCAAGACGAGCATATCATGCTCTGGGAGCCTACTTGAGACCATACAGAGCCTTCTTTAACCTGCAAACATAGTCTTCTCTTTCTGATAGTAGAAAACCTTCAGGTTGTTTGATGTAAACTTCTTCTTCTAATTGGCCATTTAGAAATGCTGACTTAGCATCCATTTGGTAGACTTTTATTTTTCTCGAACATGCATAGCTGAGAAACATCTGGATGGCTTTCATTCTGGCAACTGGTGAAATGTTTCTTCAAAATTGATTCCTTCAACCTGTGCATATCCTTTACAGACTATTCTTGCCTTGTTATTGGTAACTTGTAATCCTTCAATTGTTTTTCT
Source organism: Pinus taeda (assembly GCA_000404065.3). NCBI lineage: Eukaryota > Viridiplantae > Streptophyta > Pinopsida > Pinales > Pinaceae > Pinus > Pinus taeda. The sequence goes on along the minus strand of APFE030047600.1, from coordinate 10,113 downwards.
GCCCCTGAACCTTTAATGAAACTACCATCTTGTTCAAACTACCTTCTTGTCAATCGTAGACTTGTGCCATATACTGCTGCATAGACTCCTCCTGTACAAACATTAAGGAGTCAACAAGCCAAATTGTTCAAAATAGTGAGTCACCTAACGAGCCATCTTAACTTGAGTCATTGTCTGAAGCAACTGCTAATTCCTCATGACCTTTTACTTTTACAAATCCTGAAAGAATAAATGTTGAAACCTTGTTAAATGCTTTGTATTCCTGTACCTTTTTCCTTTTCCAGACCTTCTTATTCCTGCAATATCGAGCCATGTGCTCATAGTTATGACACTTGAAGCATTCACTGTTGTTCATAGGTGGTTCCATCTGATATTTGCAACCGCGATTGCTATGGCCATAGTTATGGAATTTGAAACATTCAATATTAGGCCCATATAACATGTATTCTCTTATGTTAAAATCATCCTGGAACTTGTCTCGTGATCCTGCAAACTTGCTTCTATGGTTTTGTAGATAATTATTGTACCTGTCAAAAGCTTCACAATCCCTAGCCATATGTCCATAGTTAAGACATAAAAACCAATAACCATTAAATAAACGAACATACCTAGAAGCTTTTTCATTCTTCTTTGGAGGCGGTGTTGTAGTTTTTTGTGGTCCTTTGTTCTTGATTGCTTGGATCTTGTTCTTTGGAGTTGCAACATTCTTATTTGGATTTTCACTTCGATCAACTTCCTTCTTGTAATCATCCTGCGAAGCTATGGAGCTTGTACCTTCATCAACTGGAGCTTTACCACCTTTAATTGCCTTCATTTTTGCTTCTTCATTTGTCTTATCTTGTAAGTGTTCTTTTTGTGATCCCTTGAGTTTGTTGATATCATCATGGGTTGCATCAAGTTCTTCTTGATTTTGAGCAAGATCTTCTTGAAACCATCTTTTCAAGATCTTCCTTCTTGTTTCTGTTTCCTCAACCTGTAGCTTGAGAAGAGTGGTTTTCTCTACTTCTTTGTTGAGAACCTGTATCTGTTCCTTCTACTTCTCATTTTCAATCTTGAGCCTACTTATTTCTATTGAAGATGTTTTTAATTCCTTTTGATTTTGGTAAATAACGAATATGTATCTTTGATTAGATTCCTTCCTTCCAATTTCTACTTCTTGCATCTATTGTGTGATCCTGCTAATATTTACAAATGCTGTGTCAAGTTCTTGTTGCTTCTATTGGAATTGTCTCTTGAGGTCTCATGTCACTGTATTATTGATTTCTTCCAACGCCCTTGAGCTGTTGGCATAGTTTTGGACAATGTTTCCCTTCTTCACTTCCTTACGCAGCGAGACTACTTCAGCTTCTAATTCTTCACTTTCTCAGTTGCTTTATTCCAACTTCTTTTGAAGTGACTCTTCAATATGTTTGTGTTCTTCAAATTCAATTTTGAGACCTTGAATTTGTTCTTCAAGAGTATTGGAACGGATCTTCTCAGCCTTGAGCTCTTTTATAAGCTTATTTCCTCCTTAGAAAATTATTCTATGGTCAACCCTTCATCGTTGTTTGATACCTCTTGTTTATTGTGCTTGGCCATAAACAATACTCTCTCATTGGCTTCTTCTTCACTTTCACTGTCTTCATCAGATGATGAGCTATCTTTGAAATTTGAGTCACTTGCATATATATTCTCAAGCTTGTCCCATAAATTTTTGGTGGTTTTAAAACACAACAACTTATGATAAGCATATTCAATAATTCCACTGATAATAATATTCTTTGCTTTTTCATAATTTACCAAATTCTTCTTACCTTGTTCATCCGCAGTTAGTGTAAAGCCATTTTGAACAGTGTCCCATACTTCGTAACCTTGCACCAAGAGATAAACCTCCATTCTTCCTTTCCAGAGTGCATAATTATTTTCATTGAACAAAGGTACACCATTCTTGGTATGCTCCATGATATCCTTCCAGTTGTTAAACTTCTATTGAAGGAACCAAGCTCCGATACCAATTGTTGGAAATACTGAGAGCGGGGGCGGGGGGGGGGGGGGGTGGTGTGAATCAATATTCCTTTCAATTAGTATTATTATTAATATTTCAGAGCATTAGTTAATCTTCAATTATTATTAGTGTTTGTATAATGATAGCAGTAAAAAAAGGAACACAAATGTACATAGTTTTTAAGGTGGAAGCCCCCTCCGGGACAAAAACCACTTGAACGGTTTTCTAATAATTCTTTAATCTTCAACTCCAATTGAAAATAAAGCTCCAACTTCCTAGAATCTAGAAAAGCATTCTTCTCTAGCTCCCACTCGATGGACGCTCCAATGCTCGAGATTCTTCAATAGTCAATTGAACGGATGCCCCAACGCCCAATGAGCTACAACTCACCCTAACACCACCCTACCACGCTGAATTTTTCACAGGCTTGAACCTGTTGGTGACTTCATGCACCAGCCTAGCACCACCCTACCACCCTATAGAAGAATAAAAGAAGAATGGATTCTCGTACCAGGGAAAAGGTCCACTTTTGAATGATATAGAATGATGTAGAAGAAGAAGACACACTAGACCATGACCCCAACTATAAAAAAACGACTTGATGATGATCCTAGACTTCCCGACACTGCCTCTTCAACTCTTGGCATATAGACACTTGTACAACTTTTACAATGATGATTTTACAATGACTTTGTACAATGATACTTTTACAATGAATGTATGTAATGCTGCCCACTTGAAGACTTCATGTGGTGAAATTCTTGTTGTTGTTCTGCACCTTGATTTCTACTCTTGTCATGCTACCCTTTCTCACTCTTCAAAAAATTAGATTATGCATTGAGTCTTCTCTTGATGAATATATATACTTGCAAAAAGTCTTCAAGGAAATACCCATGACATGATAATATCAAAAATTACCTCATCATGCAAAGCATATGTCAGTGCTAAACAAAAACAAAAAATTAGAATACAAATAACCTAATGCAATTAAGAGATGAACATGCATATATAGAAGATACTTACCTGGAGCTTACCTCTGCTGCATCAGTTTGCTGCACCTTGCTCTTTGTTGCCTTAGAAAGTCTGGTCCTTTGCACCCCTTGACAACACTTGATCTAGTTTTTTTATTACCTTCTAGGAGCACGATATTGAATTTGATGTATCTTTGTGATTTTAGATCTCCAATATGTGATCTTCAGTCCTATAGTAGCTCTCCGATTCTTCTTTCCAATTCCATAGGTCTGGCCTGATTTTGATTCTTCAAGGAAAAGTTATGCCCAATCTCTCACAATGACCTAATTATGGACTAGTTCAATAGAGTGAACTTGTATAGCGTGCCACGTGTCATTGTTTCCTCCTTCGACTCTAAAATTGATATACATAAAACTACAATTCGTGCACTATCCGCCATTTTTTACAGAGTTCCAATCCACTTCTCAGAGAGAGAGTTATAATGATTTTCCCAAGGTCACCTCTTTGAGATGAAATTTAGGAGCTTGCAAAAACCCTAACTTCCACAAACCATATCTCCGAAAATATAGTGAACCAAGATCGATAGAAACATATTTTTGAGTACAATATACCTATAATGGTTATGAGACGAGAAACAATGAATGATGATGCCCAATGTGCCATGGAATTTTATGGTCATCCTTGGTGCTGCTTGGGTTGACATCAATGACAACCTCAGATCATCTTTAGATCAACAATTCGAGCCCTAATTCCTTATATCCCGACCTTGTTTGGGACATGCAAAAAAAAACGAAGAAAGAGCAGACCACTTTGATACCACTGATATGAACTTAAACAAGAATGCAATAAATTACAAATATAACCATAAATATAAAGATGCAGTAGAAATATCACTTCATTTCATTAATATCAAATACTGAAACATGCTTGCAAACATAATGGAAATAAACTAGCTCGGGCGATGGTAGCTTATCTCTAAGAAGAGATGTGGCAGCTACATGCCTCTGAACTGTGTTACAATGAGACTCAAAGGCCTATTTATTATTGAGAAACAATGGAAAACCCTAAACATCCAAAAACCTAACCCTAGGAGATGAAGCACCAAAAATATGGGCCCCGTTTTGGTAAATTGGTACATCAACTTCACGGGGTCGTAACTTTGGTATACGATCTATGTTTTCCGCACACAATACCTCATTAGAAATATATATCAGAGGAATACAAATTTTAGCTGAAAACATCAATTAAGGATTCATGTTTGCCCATTTTCCAAAAAAATGTCGTTTAGGGCCTCAAAACGGTTCTGAAAGTTTGGGACCCAAAAAAATTCCAAAAATAGGAAACTATGCTACAATAAGGAAACTAAAAAATTGAAAGAAACAGTGGTGGGAGTCCAAGAGGAATATCCAGGTGGCCACCTATATCTACTTGGATCAGTCCTCCCTCGTTAGGAAGCAATGGTCCCCATTGCATTGAGGGCCTTCATGAGATGGAGAAACTTCTGTTGAACTTGGTCCCTAGTGAGCCACTTGCCTTGGTGCAGGAGTTGGCCAACTTTGACAACCCGATATAGTTGGATAGTCTGCTGGAAAGTGTTCTTGATTTGTGTGTCCATGATATGATGAGTTTTGTTCCATGCAATCTACATTTAACTATGTTGGTCTGAGTTGTTCTGCAATGTTTGATGTGTCCAGTAATTGTGTAAAGTATGGTCGAAGGTGTTAGCGCTTGGAATTTCACCTCAGGCTGAAAAACGTAAACTCCAAGGCAGCATCAAACCACTTAGCCTCATAGCTAGCTCTACGGGGCAGGAGAGGGCTCTCTCTGGTCTATCTCGGCAAATATCTTCAACGGGCAGAGATGACCAATAAAGAACATTGATTTTAGGCTAGTAAACTGATAAAAAGGTTTGATTTAGGGATTTTTAGGGTTTTGGTGGAAAATTGGGGAAAGGCAATTTTGGGTGCGGGGATTGGACACAGTTTTCGCAGGGGGTTCTTTGGGGCAAGGTAGGAGACTGTATTGATGCCTTTGAAAGATTTGGATGGATTTAGAATGACTGGTGAGGAGCTAAGGAAAGCAAGCAATCACCTTGAATTCTCCTTAAACAACTGAAAACATTGATATTAAGCAAACCTAAAGGCAGAGCATAGCAACCATGATTCTACCTTAACACTTCATTTGCCTAATTTGCAGAAGAAAAAGTAAGAAGATGATTCACATAAAAAACTTACAAGTACAAAGAGAAACACACCATCAATACATGTAACCACAGGAATCCAAAAAAGGACTGCAAAACCCTGGTCTTTCTTCCTTTGCCAAAATGCAGTGATACAATTAGTAATACAATAGAAGCTTGTTCCCTCAAGAGTCCAACCATGAAAATGACTAATAAAGTACATAATATAGGCAAGCTAACATCTTTCCTTGCCTCTAGGGGTCGAGCTCACTATCCTAGGAGCTGTTTCAACCAATTCCAAACTGATCACTAAAATCTAGGCAGTCAAAACAACTTGCCTCTATAAGCTAGGAAACCAAATCATTCATTAAATTTTTGCCTATCTCATGAATGAATCTTCTAGAAGAGATAAATAAGTGTCAAAATATCATAAAATTACATCAATTACATCAAGGAGGATCAAAATTCACTCCAAAAAGTCAAACCTAGTCAAAACTGTGTTTTGCTGAGCTGTAGGTACAATTTCTGTGAAAATTGCTCAAGAGGTCGCGCACTGATTCTAAAGAGGTCGCACAACTTTGGAGCAGCTTTTGAGGCACTTTCAGGTGTCCAAATGAGGCAAGAGTGGGCTTGTTGGAAAGGTCTAGATGTCTACTTTCCAACCCAAGTGGAATTTCTGAATTTGGTGTCCATTTGCCCCTCCAAAATTGCAATCTCCCAAGACTGCTTCCTGTGTGTCAAAAAGGTTGCAGAAAGTCATTTTTTGCTTGTTTTTTTGACCTTCTAGAGGCTCAAAACTTGGTGAAATTTCTTGATCTTCACTGAGCAAGTATATCTTTGCATGAAAAATCAAAAAATGCAAACTTTTCCTAAAATGGACCTCCCAATCGAAAGGGTCGCGCACGGTGCACGACCTCTTGGTGAAGAAAACCTGTTTTTTGACCAAAAAATTCACAAATGACCAAAAATGCTCAAAATTTTTTGAAATTTGTGCTGGGGTTGAGTCATTTAACACCATGCTCCTTCAAGGAAGCCTCAGCCAAGATATGGAGGGGATCGGGCCTTTTTCTTCGTTTGAGTGCCTTGGCCAACAACCTCTCCAAATGAGCATTGACCTGGAGAAGCATAGCCTCTCGAGAGATAAAATCCTCCCATGGGATACCCTGTTGTTTTGACTGTTTAAATGCTGCTCCAAGGGGACAAAAACACAAGGGAGATGTTTGTGAAGGGAGAATTTTGAAGGGATTTAGGGAAAATACATATGAAAGGGGAATTTAGGGAAGCAATTATGAAACATATACCATCACATAATCATATTTTGTAGGGGTTTCATAGGAGGTAGGGTTTAGGGACTTTGATATTTTTGGTAAGGAAATTAGGTGCAAATGACAAGGGAGATGGTTGGGATGTGGGGAAAAATGGGAATGAAAGGGATGACCTTGAGAATATCAAAACAAAACCCTAGCTTTACTTGCGCTTTGACATTTTTAAAGCAAATATACATGAACCTCTCATTTCAATTTGATGGCATTAAAACACATTTCCCATGCTCATTTTCCTTTATCAAGTAAAATACTTTGATAATCAGAGGCGTACCTGCAATCTTGAAGAAGTTTGGGGTTGTTTGGCAGTTTACAGGCAATTTTTTGTGGATGAATTCCCAACAGGTTGCGCGCGCCCAACAGGTCGCGCCAGTGTATTTTCCCAACTGGTAAGACCCCCCTGACAGGTCGCGCTTGCCCAACAGGTCGTGCGCTTTTGCAAGAGGCTTTTGGAGGCCTTCCCGGTGTCGGAATTGGGTGCAGGATAGCTCGTTGGAAAGGTATTTGACTATACTTTCCAAAAAAACTAGAATTTTTCAATTTGAAGTTCATTTTCCCTGTAAAAAATCAAATCTCCCAAGACTGGTCAAAAAGTGCCAAATGAGGCTGCCTCAAAGAAGAGTATTGTTGCAGTCAATTTTTGAATGCCTTCCTCAACCCCAAATTGAGCTCATGATATCTCATTGGAAAGATATTTGTGTCTAGTTATCATTTTACCCATCAGTAAAATCATTTCGCCAACCAAGTTAGGAGAAAACATGATTTTCCCAAGGTCACTTCAGAGGTGTCTTTGATTCTCCTGAGGCAACGGTATTCTTGACATTTCTCTCAAACCATGACACCTGTGCAAAAAGTGAATGAGGTTTTTCTTCTTTGGCATGTTTTGGACAAAAAACTCTCTCCGTTTCCCAAAATTCATCTTCTATTTCTCTAAAACATCTTTTGAGTGAAACTTATCCCGATGTGTGAAACAAGGAATTTTGACGAAATGAAGCGAAATGAAGGGGATAAGGGGCTTCTAAATTCTTGGGG
>APFE030047598.1:26362-52293 GCA_000404065.3 Pinus taeda | reverse complement strand
TTGTGGAATCTGCTGGAACTTATTGTTTGCGTGATCTCCAGGAGACAGCTCCTGATCCAAGACTCATAGCATATCCTAAAGTAGATACCCCAGTTTCTTTGTCTCCATCGAAGTCTGAATCAGAGTATCCAATCAAGCTGAATTCATCCACCTGTGTATACTTGATTCCAAAGTCTTGAATTGCCTTCAAGTACCTTAGAACTCTTTTTTCAGTAGACCAATGTCCCTCACAAGGCTTTTGGAAAAACCTGGAGAGGATTCCAATAGCAAACGAAATGTCTGGTCTAGTAGTAGTTAGGTAGTTAAGACTTCCTACAAGTTGTCTATACTTTGTTGCATCCTCAAATTCTTTTACTTCAATAGATGTGAGCTTTGAGTTTTGTTCCATTGGAGTAGTAAGAGGATTCCACTCTGTCATGCCAAACATATTCAACAGATCTCCAATGTATTTCTTTTGAGAAAGAAATATGGACTTCGGATGTTGGGTTACTTCAATGTCAAGATAGTAATGAACATAGCCCAAATCAGTCATTTCAAAACTTCTCCCCAATTCGTTCTTTATGGATGCAATGTAGCTTTTATTGTTCCCTGTAATCAAAATATCATCTACATATAACACAAGATATACAACTATTTTTCCAAATTTCTTGACAAATAAAGTTGCATCATCAGGATCATAATGTTTGAAATTTAGTTTCAGAAGATGCTCAATTATTTTTTCATACTAGGCTCGCAGTGCTTGTTTGAGGCCATACAAGGACTTCACGAGTTTGCATACTTTATGTTCATGTCCTTTCATAGCAAATCATTTAGGTTGGGACATAAAAACATTCTATTTTAGATCTCCATTCAAGAAAATAATTTTTACATCCATTTGATGGACTTTCCAACTGTTCTGAGCTGCTAGGGCAAATAGTGTCTGGATGGTAGCCATTTTGCTGTGCAGGCAAAAGTCTCCTCATAATCGACCCCTTCCTTCTTTGCAAAACCTTTTGCAACAAGCCTAGCTTTGTGCTTGTCCAGTGAGCCATCAGTTTTATACTTGTTCTTGTAGACCCACTTGCAGCCAATTGGTTTGGTTCCTAATGGAGGATCAACCAGCTTCTAAGTGTCATTATCTATGAGGGCATCATACTTCTTTTGCATCACTTCTTTCCATTCATCATGAGAAGCAATTTCTTTGAAGGAAGTTGGTTTAGAATCTGTAGAAAAGTTCAATTCACAGTCATAAGAAACATCGATGTCAACAGGGGAATTACAGTCATCTACATCACCTCCATTTTGTCGGTTTGAATTTCTAGTTCCCGTCTTTCCAACTTCATCAGGATGAACACTTTCAAGTGTCTTTGTCAGTCACTTTGGGGGACCTTTCTTAGATTGTCCTGGCTGCTCTGTTGATTGAGTTGGGACTGAATCAAGATTGAGTCTCCCGATTCTATCAATTACATCACTTAAAGCATCATCCATTGTTGGAGCTTCATGTGGGGGAGAGTGTCCTTCAGAAGAAGATTCCACATGTTGATCTAGTATAGGAATCCCCCCTTCAAGATGTGGAATCTGATTATCAAATTCTTGAAATGATTTTTCTTTTGCGAATCTATCCAAGCGATCAAGTTGTTGCTCAACAACATTGTTAGTTTTGGATGATTCAAGAAAAAATACATCTCTAGATACAACAAATTTCTTATTTACTTCATCACAGAGACGGTATGCTTTGGAGGTGTTTGAACACCCCAGGAAGATACACTTATGACTTCTAGCACCAAGTTTGTTTCTATGTACCTTTGGTATCAAGGCATAACAAGTGGAACCAAAGACCCTGGAATGCTTTACCGAAGGAACATGTCCATACCACATTTCATAAGGAGTCTTGTTTCTAATAGCATTAGATGGACATCTGTTCTTTATATATGCAGCACATAGAATGCGAGTCATAGAGTCCTTTCAGCTTTAGTTTCCTGATTGTGCCAAGCCCTGATGGCTTGATTTTTGATTGGTCTGCAAAGTATATTGCTCCATCAACATTGTCAATAAATTCTTCAAAAAAATATTTTCTATGAGTCATGTGGAAGGTTGATCCTGAATCAAGCAACCAATCATTTTTCCAAGAAGCAAGCGAAGCATTAAATAAATCTTTATTTACTCCAATATTACATTGTGCCACAACATAGTGAGTGGATTTAGGTGCTTTACCTTTGTCTATATCATCATTTTTACCTTTCTGTTGGTTTCTTTTTTGCTCAATTTTGTCCCATGGTAGCTTGCATGTAGAGGCATCATGTGATCCATTTCTTTTGCAGTGAATGCAGTGCAAATCTTCCTTTTCTCCTTGAGAATGTCTGCCCCCCTGCCTCTGAAATATCTTCCTCTTCTTCTTCAACCACCTCTTCCTCTTGAAGAATCTTTAGTAGGATTCTTTTCTTTGTGAGCAAGGCACATAGCCTCTTTAGAAGATTCAGGGGTTGTCTTCTTTCCAAAATCTTTCTCTCTTTTAGCAAAATTTTTCACCAGAGAGTGAAAGGTGATATCTTTGATATTTCCATTTGCTTGCAATGACTCAAGATAATTAGAGTAAGTAGGATAAATTGCCTTGAGAAAAGCGATAAGAGGAATATCCAATTCAACCTTAGTGGATTTGATATTATGCATTATAGAATTTACTTCAGAGGAAAGAGTAAGAGGATCATTATTTTGCAGTTCAATTGTGAAGAGTTTAATCATGAGTTGAACAACTTCAAGTGCAGAATGTGATTCATAGAGTCCTTTCAGCTTTTGTAAGGCTTCAAAGGAGTTGAATATGATGAAATATGGCGACTCACCTCTTCATTTGTAGATGCTGCGATTCATGCATAAGATTTGCTATTCTTTTTTTCCGAAATGACAAGCTCTTTGCCTTGAGGAGTTACTGCCTGGGCTGACTTTTGCAGTTCAAGAGTGAAGAGTTTAATCATGAGTTGAACAACTTCAAGTGCAGAATGTGAGTCATAGAGTTCTTTTAGCTTTTGTAAGGCTTCAAAGGCAGTTGAATATGAAAAAATATGGCGACTCACCTCTTCATTTACAGATGTTGCGATTAATGCATAAGATTTGTCGTTCTTGTTTTCCAAAATGACGAGCTCTTTGTCTGAGGTAGGTTGTACTAGTTCATTGTCTCCGTCTTTGACACACACTCCTTTCCACAACTCATTGAAAATGAGGGCATGTTTTATCATCCAGGACCATTCAAGATAGTTCTCCTTGCTAGTGAGAACTATTCCCACCATGGATATGATTGAATGCATACTGTAAAAAAAACTTCTACTGGTAAAAAAAATCTGCGTACTGTATTTTAAAAAAATACTTCTTCTGGAAAAATGTGCTTTTGATGTAAAAAAATGTGTTTTTGATTTTTTTATTTTAACAAAAGCTCAACCCATATGGTTATTGCAGTAACATTCGAAATTTTCTAAAAAACACACACAGCCAGTGAGGTAGTGTGGGAAAACAGTATGGCTACCAGTACGCATGTATTAAAATGATGTAAAAAACATGGCAGGAGCATATGTAGGATGGTGGTTTCTAGAGGGGGTGATGCGCAGTAAATGGTATCAGTAGGGGGGGGGAGGGGTTGTGAAATTGTGAGGATGCACCATGTAGGGAGTAGGGTCTGACAGAAGAAACTCCCTTCCGGACCCTCGCCCCCCTCGGCGGTAAAGGTAGAATGCGAGGGGGGGTTAAAAAGGATGATGGCCATGGATGAATGGGGGACTGAATCCCGACGTGTCAAAGGTGACAGTAGTTTAATCACAAACAATAAGAGTGATTTGTCCTCTTGCACATATATGATTTCTTTTCAAACTTAGGATAGAGGGGAGATACAAGCTAAATGAAATATGTTATCCCCATGCATAAAATCATATTTTCAACTTATGATAAAGGATTAATAATAATCCTTTGAAATACATAATGGATATATTTCACTTCTACCCTTCTTCCCTATCCTCAAACTTAGGATAAAATTCATGCATGATGATATGTATGAAAACCACCAAATCTACCTACCCTTAGCTTGACTATCATTTTTTATTTTAATATCTAGGGTGCACTTAGACTAGCAAACCTGTTTTCATTTTCTTTACTGCAGAAAGAAAAAACTATTTAACCTATCCCTTATTTCTCCTACTGACCCAAATTAAACTGTTGGGTCAATGTCATTTTCTACCCAACCAATGATTTATCCAGATTAAAATTTTGGATAAACCTTCATTCTCCATCTAATTTAATGAAATTCAAAGAAGTCTAATAATGATTAGGCAGTATGATTAAACTAAAGCAAGTGATTGTGGAATTTAGAACAAGTTGCACACAATTTTATTTTATATAATTGAAGAAAAAAAGTTGTATGAGTAGTGGCATTTAGACTTGCACACTTTCAACATTATTCTCTTTTTGATTTTCTTTCTTTTCTAGTGGAGTTTAATCTTTTCTCCTTTTTCAATATTTTTGTTTTTTCTCTTTATTCTTTTTCTTTATACCCTTTTTTTCATTTTTTATTCTATTTTTCTTTTTATTTGGAAATCATTGGCAGATGACAACTATTTACAGAATAAGATTCCTGAGATACATCACTCAATTACCTTGAGATCCTATAAATTATAGGACCCTAACATAATGGAGGTCCGAGACCTACTACACTGATAGAAGTCTCCTTTTATGTGGGAGTACATGATCTCAAATGAGGTGGAGGATGCATACCCATACCCATCGAGATAATTGTGTACAAAGAAAAATGATGAACCCATCAATGTGGGACTCAGTTACAAATTACATGATACATGATACATGATACACTGGCATAAATGGGCAAGGAAATAATACAATGGATCCCATAGACATAATGTGACTAGAAAAACATAGGCTAGGAATAAACACAATAACATCTGAGTACATGAGGCATAGTGCCCCTCAAGATGGCATGGGGAGGGGGGATCACAACAAAGGAATCCTTAATAAATAGGAAAGGGCTCTTAAGATCTGAACGAATCATCTGAAGGAGACATGCATGATGTGGGTGCTGCAAGCGGAAAAAACCGAACCCATCAAATCTGTAGAATTGCATCAGTGGCTTGATCAACATCTGAGATCATCCAGGCATGTGGGGGGCTACCTGAAGTTCCACCACATCATGAGGTCTGAAACATCTAACACACACTCGGGAATCACTGGGACAATTGTTTGGATCATGAAACGTCAAGTGTATGAATCTCAATTATGCGATAAGGCGCTGATGTCAAGCACATGAGAAACAACCAAGTGAAAGGGAAATAATGAATCCTTTGCACCGAATAAAGATGGAAGCTAGAACCAATGTACAATTCCCTCCAGAAAACTCTTCTAAAATAAATGTGATGAGGTCGACAAAAGAGAACCTGCTAGAGTTAAGGCTTTGAGGAATCCTCAACAAATGCACAAGGGAACATAGTAGAGTGACTGATGGATTGACAATATGGATGATGATGGAATGAAAAAAGATGAGTGGCAAACTGAAAAATTCCCTTGTCAGAGCATAATAAAAATGGTTGACTTGGAAGCAACTGAATCGATTCCAGAGGAGATGTTGAATGACTCAAATGGGGGTTCGACAAAGAAGGAGCAAAAGAACTGGAGGAAAAAATGAGTAAAGTGAGAGAAATGTGACACAATGGCAAATGAAACACTCTGACGGTACCCAAGGGGATTCAAAATAGACTCCTAAATAAAACGGTGACACATCTCGGATGCTCTGAACAAGGATGACTTAATGATGTTGCCACATGGGAGAGCTGCAAAGGGGACCATGAAAACATGAGTAAATCATGGTTACTCATGAAGAAAATTGACATGTGAGTCAACCAATGCAAAGGTAAAGTGGTACCAGAGTACGAGTGTCTCAAATGAAGAGGTTCAGTTTTAAAAGCTGATAAAGTGAGACCTCATGGAAGAAATGTTTTTTGGGTGGTGTTTCAAATTACCAAAAAGAAAAGTGACCCATTATAGAAATCAGTGAGATATTTCCAACAGTGTTGATGGCTCGTCAAAAACAGATACGATGTTGTCACAATGGGTGACAGAAAAATTAGGGTTTTTCCTGTAAAAGGTATTTTTGCCTCCAAATCTAATTCATTTGCATGGTGAGATGTGAGTAATTGGGAGAGGAGAAGAAGGCCCTAAACCTTGTGGAGGTTGTAGCAGACAATCTGACCATCAGAATTAGGATCTAAAAGTTGGAGGTAGGTGGCCTAACCATACTCATCATTTTTGGTGGTTTAGATTTTTAGATTAGGGCTTTAGCTCTCTGTGGGAGACCCCTGTTCATCATCATGGTTGCAATGCACTTTTAGGGGCCTAATCTGTGCTTCAGAACGTAAAAATGGGCCCCACAAGTGAATTGAACATAGGTTCTAGGGAAAAAACTATGCTCTAGGCTGGGAAGATGGGCAGGACTGGTGGTCTATTGAAAGTTGAAGCTCAATCCAGGACATGAATGTATTTTACTCTTGACTGAAAAAACATAATGATATCTTGGAGGTATGGCACAATTAAATATATTATGTCAAGAATGATATTTTGAGGCCCTCTGTGCTGAGATTCAAGGGAATCAAGTAGCGAGACAGATGCTGGCACGATATGGCATGCTGAAGTTCTTAGAGAACCCTTTATTAAGGGCTAGTGAGCCTTTGCTCTCGAGGATAATGAGTTACTAGGACCCATATCAGGAGTCCTTTGTATTACAAGGGCACATGATCGAGCTCACGATCCAAGACATATACTTTCTGACAGGACTAACCCCCTTGGGCGTGGTAGGGGAGATAACATATTGATGAGTTTACTAAGTGTCATTGTGTATGGGGTAGTCGTGCTAAGGGCATGACCATCCTAGTTTATGACTTGGAGAGGCTTGAGACATGACCTATACCCAGAATAGTGTTACGGATCTATGGTATCCTTGCCTTCCACCATATTAGTGGAGGGAAGATGATGCTTGTGGAGAGTGTGTTGGGAGGGACCTACTATGGGTGGGCCCTGATGATGTTATTTTCATTGAAACCACAATTGAAATTTTGTAGACAGAGGACCAATGATAACCATTCATTTGGGACAATTTTATGCTCAATCTTCTTTGAGAAGATTCCCACTATGAGACCTCATGTCTAGATCCATGATGGGGGCCCATAGGTGCCCAAGATGCACCATTGGGGGAAGCTACTGAGACGATGAGGTAGAGGGGGAGTTGGACAAGCATTATGATCTGAGTTTTTTGCTCATTGGGACTATATGCCACTATAAATAGATGGCTATCCATTCAATGGCATAAACTATTAGGGGGATCCTAAATTACCAATTCCACCAGGACAAGCATGGGGCCCAAATGATAAGTGAAAGTTGTTATATATTTCATGCATTTATAGTTTAAGAAATATGTGTCTGTGATACTGAGTTCTGAACTTTGTGGTATGCATACATAGCACTGGTGAGGCTAACAGGATACACAAGACGAGTTGTAGCACTTGGGGATGTAGATCAGTGTGGGACCTTGTCACGATAGAGATTAGATGATGGTTCTCTACTAGAGGATCTCCGACGTAGATGTGAAATATTACTAACTGGGGTGACAGAGCATGGCTAGCATGAGCTAGAAGATTGGTATACAGGTGAGTACACGAGTCTTCCCTTAGAGTGGCGGGGAATCATGCAGCGCATGGTGATGGCCACTCAGGTCATATAATATCTACAGGCTAGGAGAATGGAGCCATTGGCTCAAGAATTCCAGATGATAGTGATTAGGCATAGGGACATGTGGGTCCCCATTTTTGTTTTATGATAACATGATAGGTAGCATGTTGGATGTATTTAGACTAGTGGACTTAAAACACTATATGATGATACATATTTATGATTATGCATATTTTATGCGACGATTGTGGTTCACTATCTGTTTGTGGATGCCTTCTTACATGTGATAAATGGAAATTTAGAATGTTATTTGCAATGGTATATACATAGTGATTATGGGCTCTAGGAACATGATTGAATGAAATAAATTCAAATTCACACGCGAAATTATTAACTCGTAGATATTTTCTAAATAGGACATGATTATGCACACGATCAATGGCATTCAATTACATGGAAAGTAGCAAGGCGTTTAGACAAACATGAAGGTGAAGGATGTGACGGTCAAGGGAATCGACTAACAAACCTAACATAGTATCATATTTGGCTTGGTTATTGATGGAAGATCTACTGAAAATTCCATTGGAGTAGACTAATGAATGCAAGGGAGTAAAAATGGCCCAAGCTATTGATGCTATATTCCTGGTGAAGTGACTTGCATCATCAACAAAACCGATATAAGGTGTGGATGATGGATCCATCTGAATGACACAAGAAGACAATGTGTAAGAGTGTGGGGGATGAAAACTACCTAAATGAAAGAAGAAATAAAGATATACATGCATTTTGATAGAAATGCTATGGGAAAAATTTCTTGAGGTAGAGTGCATTTTGAGGATTGGGAAGGATGTCTCCTTCTAGATCCTCTAACAAGTCTGCCCCCTTACCCAAACATTGAATGGAAATTTAATGGCCACAAAGTGGATGTGGTTTGAATTATTGGGTTTGAAGTAAGGGGTTATTGAACCAATCAACCTCACCATGAATGAATTCTTTGGACTCTGCAACCTATTGGTCATGGGTCTGTTGTGGAAGGAAGTACACAAGACAATGCATATCATCCCAAGGGTAATCAATGGTGGTCATAACTTCCATGATGTCTTCATCAAAGTGGAAGAGGGGTGGGTTGGAGGGAGAAAGACCACATGATGGCAAAGAGATACCTAAAGCATCTTCATGAGAGATAAGATTCACATACACATCATCAAGGTTGGGAGACATATGACTAGAAGATGGAATATCTACTAATGTTGAGAATGGTGTGTTTGTCAAAAAAGGTTCAAAATAATCACAAGAGGAGACATCAAGGGAGTTCCAAGGCATCTATCTCATGCATGACAATAGGTAGAGAATAGGAGCAAAACTATCCATCATCTCGACATCAGGGGGAGGGATCACAATGGGTGTTTGAGAGACCTCCTATTTCAATGTGGGAGTGGGACTAGAATCTGTAGGTAAAGGAGAGGTGGACTCATTATGAGTGGCCTATAATTCATGAAACACTTTAAGTGTATCAGGAAAATATTCGATATGGGGATAATGATGGGAATAGTGGCCATGGTTATCACACAATGGGTAGTTTATGCGTAACGATCAAATATTCTTAGCTGACTCAGGTAAGATAACATGGACCTTAAGAATGTTAGAATCAAGGAAGGTATCAATGACCATATCCTTAACATGAGGGAGATTAGGACAATTATTGGTGGCATGTCAAAAAACATCACAAAAAGCATAAGGAGGCAATGGCTTTGGCGGCTTAGGAGGAGCTAGATTTGTTGGGGGGGGCCTTGTCTTGGGTTCCTTTTTTTCAAGCTTTGTCCCCCTCACTAGATTCTTTCAAAACATGAGTAGGATTTTGAGGTTGAAATGGAATTGAAGCAAAGGTAGGGGTAGGAAAAATTGGTTGGAACAAGGTCAAAGAAATGTAAGGTTTCAATTGATTCTATAGAGTGTTTGCTAGGAAATTGATGTACAAGACTGCTATCCCCAAGGTAATATTTGGTAAACTAAACATAGCCATGAAAGGTGTAGAATAAATCGAGGAGGTGGAAATTAGATTGGTATTTGACCAGAAGGATAGTGACATGGAGGAACTTCTCCATAATGTTTAAGGCTTGGAGGAATGGTTCGGGGAAGACATGGACTATAAGAGATACCAGTAGACGGAAATGATCCTTGAGGAATAATACCAATAGGTTATGTTGAGTTAGGAACAATAGGTTGTGGAGGTGCGGTCTACTATGAGGGCATACCAGACCATTTATGGGTGACCTGTGATTCTTGGAGCATGCAAACACTAAATGATCTAGGCTCATAAGGAGTAGGTGGTAGGCCATAGTAAGCACCAAGCAAAGTGGATTATTTATAGACTCCTGGAGAGACAAAGGATACATTCTTATTGCCATCCATGGAAGAAATTTTGGACGATGGTGAAGTCTAGGCTTTTGGATCATATGTCAGATGATCAATTGTGGTGATCTTTCCATCGTGGGGAAAGCACATCTTACGATGAACCACAGATGCAAAAACTAACATGACATAGGTATAACTACAACCCAAAGTTTGGGAGCATCGATAACTTCAATGTTAGTACAGAAGGTCTTGCTAACAACTGTGACTAGGTAGTTGCAGGTATAAGCCAAGGGGCTGTGAAGGATGACCATCCTGTGCCCGAAGAGTGATGGTGGGTGAGAAGAGGTCAAGGGAACTAGGTGGACGCGCCTTTGCCAATGACACATGACTAGATAGTGGAGTTTCTAATGGAGACTAGTGTTTGGAATGCAACAGATGAAGGTAGGGGAGGATTTTTCGACTTGTCAATATGAAAGACAATCATTTCATCATCTTGAGGCTCCATGAAACCCAAGTAAAATAATATAGCTTTCCATTGGGGTGCGCACATCTGGAGGACTTCCAGCACTAACATGGGAGCAAGAGACAGCACCAGGTCATCTACCATGCTATATGTATGGGCGGTTTTGGCAGATGAAGCATTTCAATGTAACAAAACTTTGGAGATCTTGGGTATGAACTCAACCTTAGGTTGAGGGATCTATAAGGATCCATTGGATGATGAAAGAGGCTTGGTGGATACTATGGGTTGGGATTCAGTCGCTAACTTAGTGGGTGGCTTGTCATATTGGTGCAATCAAGTCTGAAGTTTGACATGCTTGATATTTACCGCATCAGAATTCATCATAAGAATATGATAATAATGGTGACAAAATGGTGGAACTGGTTGAGATGTTTGACCTTGCATAGGTTGGGTAGCTATATGTCCTTGGTGAGGGAAAGGAGCGGTAGGCATGACCGGTTGGATGAAGCAGGCAAGGGAGGAGTAATCATGGGTTGTGATCCTCAAGAAGTTGCTTGAGGTTCCATATTATGCAACCAACTACAAAATAGAAGAAGGGATAGATCAATGACTTCAAAATAAGCCTCTTCAAGAGGGAAACCTAATTTACATTACAAAAATGAATAATTCATGGATGATACAAATGAGAAGACCTCCTTTCTAAATATAAGAGTCTATGGGGTTGCAATATAATTACACCCTACATAACAATAATATTGTAAGGGAACAACAATAACAATAGTGGGCTTCTATGGGGTATAATAATAAAATATGTGGACTACATGGGAACAAAAATGCAATAAGGGGATTGCACTAATAACAATAAGGGGCTACACTATTAGTATAAGGACTTAACATTCCCATACTTGTCGCATCTGAGGTAAAAGAGGACACTCATGGATGTAATGACCATATACTCCAGAACAAGAACAAGGTTTGTTTGTACGAAGAGCCTTGCTATACTTGGGTTAACTGCCCTGTTGCTTGGTTGCGTATTTTGTTGATAACTTTGAGGGGCATTGGGTGGAGGACCCTGGTTGCCTTAAAGATCTTGAGACTACTAGTTATGATTACCCTTACCCTTATTCCTCTTCTTGGTGTTAGGGGAATTGGGTCTAATCTGCTAAGAATACACTTATTCTTGTGGGGGAGGTGGTTGATGTGGTGGAGGGGGAGCAGGCATAGGGGGCTGGGGAGCCGGTGCCAGAGGAGATGGAGCGCTAGGATGTGGATACTAATAATAAGGAGATGGGAAATATTGCTATAAATAGGCAGTGCAATAGTTGGCCTTGACATATGTTGATGCGGATTAGGATATGCATATGGTTGCTAGAACCTAGATAAGAGTTGACTCGAGGAGGATTGGGGGAGGGATAATTGTAAGTGGAACTGGCCCCTCCATGAGGTTAACCATTAATCATATGAGGTGGTGGATATGGAGATTCCCCCTGCATTAGCAGCACCAGGCTGAGGCAGATCAGGGATGAAAATGTAAAAATAACTTGAGTGGACGTAGATCATACCAAATCTTAAGGCTATTTGGAGTGCCTCTTCCTCAAACTGGGGAAAGTGTGAAATGACATATTTTGCAATGGGGGCCAACAACCATCTAAGGAACCAATCCATATCGACTCAGTCTTCAAAATCAAGAGCTCTACAAATAATCCTCATTATATGCCATTCCTGAATATTATCGAAAAGGCGAGTGACAAACATTTGACGAAAATAAGTCAAAATTTTGGTATCGATATCATAATGGAGAGATAACTGAAAATATGAAAGAAAGGATGTGGAAAGGGTCGCGAAAGTGGAATAAATTTCTCTGGGATGGTTGACGTACCACTTAGCAGTAGCTCCAGTGAGTGTGCATTCGAACAAATGAAGACAAGTGGAGTCTTTAGTAATGGAATTGGATGAACACCACATATGGAAGGATCGAACATGATTAGTTGGATCTTCTCCAGGATTACCTTCAAACTTTGGGATGTTTGAAGGGACTTTAGTAAGCATAGTTGGCCATGTGGGATCATGGAGAAGATGATAATTGATAAGATGGCTAAAATATGGGAGACTTAAACCAACCATAAAAGGAAGTAAGGGAGTAGGAATGACCACACCTGTGGGGGTTCCACTGGTGGGGACTCCCTGGTTAGCACCTGGGTTCCCAGGCCCACATTGGTTCTTGACATGGTGGCGATATGGGGTTGAAAAGACATGTAATCAGAGGATAAGCTAGATGAATCAGTAGAATCAGAATTAGAATGATGACCCAATGGAGGATTGGGAGGATGAAATCTAAGTCGACGAGGAGGAGTAATATGTCCTAATGGGAACTAAGGGTGAACACCTCAAATTCAATGTGACAAATTACTTTTGGGTGCAATGATGTCAAAAAATAATGATCAAAGAACAAAAGGGTGATGGTAGGAATAAAGGAGCAACAAAAAATAAGAAAACACTTAATGTAGTGGTCCCAAGTGTAAACTAACTATTTTAATGATGTCTCTTCTAATACAAATTAACATGCCCTATCAACAAAAAATACCTCTAGCCTATAGGTGATCTAAATCCTCAAACAACCCTAGATCTACTGTTTCAGATGGCCCTCCAAAGAAATTCTTACTTGATGGATTCTGATCCCTGTAAATAGAGTTGTCTAAAGAAAGGTGGGGTAGAGGACCAATTGCTTCTCTCAGCCATTCCTATAGGGTGTTTTCCTAAGATTGGTCACTATGCTTACCTTCGTCCCACTTGAGCAGTTGAGTCTTGAGCTTCTTGGTAGTCAGCCACCGCACTGAATTCCCTACCATGGGTGGGGTAGACCCGAGGAGAACGATTCACACAATGACCTAGCCTAAGCCCCTCCAAATTGGGTTTTTGACACACTCTGACTTTGACCATGGGATGGTGAAATTTTTTAAGCACCCTAATATTTCAACTTCTATGTCTAAATGAGAGCGATCGATGCGTTTTTTGGAAGCCTGTACCACCGATCCTACACCTACACTGCAAAGATTGTTTGGCCCTAAAGCCCAAGTGGGCTTAATCTATGTGTGTTGATTTATTAAGTTGTAGTGTTTCAAGTCTTGGCTTGGTGGTGTTAACCAAGTTCACGTTCGCTTAAGGTGTGAGTGTGTGAAAATAATGTGTCAAGTGGATGAGTTAATTAAGCATGTTTCATGATTCCATGTGTTACTTAAAGTAAAATGTTGAAACACTATAAATAAATCTAAAAATGATAGAAACATAAACAATCAATCATGCACACAAAACCCCATCCACAAGGGATATTAAGCAACTAAGAAAGAGAGGGAAAACAAGCTACTCAAAGACATATAAAGAGGAAAAAAAGATATAATGTCAAGGGACTAGGATCTAAAGGCTCTAAACTGATGTAAATATGTAGACAACCAACAAAAAAAATCAGAAGTGAAAATTGTTGCAAAGGATAGGTGCGAAGCTCTAAAACCTAAGATGCACAAGGGGATCCTAAAGGGGAAAAGGAAAACCCAAATTTTAAAGGGAGAAAAGGTAAAATAAACCTATCCAAGAGATATAAAATGTAATGGATCATTTTGAAAATCAGTGGCCGAAAATGTTGAAAACCCTAGACTCCTCACTCAATAAATCTCTTCCTAACAATGTGGAGGTGCACTCTAAACCCTAAGGGGGTTTTTTCTTTCCCAAAGAGATAAATCAAGTGGATCTAGGCCTAAGGGAGATAGAAAAACAAAAGTTAAGTACCCAAACTAGTCTGTAGGCAACACTCTCATTAATTTTGTGAAAAAATTGGAAAATTTCCGGAAAAGTTATGAAACGTAGGTACTGCACTGTTTTTTTAGGAAAACACAGTTTTCTAGCCAAAAGTGCACTCTGCAACTCACTTATGGGTCTGAAAAGTGAGCTATTCTCATGGGAGTCTCCATCGGCAAATATCACACATATTTTTCCATCTCCTACTCAATTGGTACATGTGACCTATGGAAAAGACTAGAAACCCACCTGAATCCAAAAATTTGACAAAATAGGGTTTAATACTATAAATATAAATTGAGAGGCTGAAAATAGTTGTAGAAAACCCTGAACTTTTCGGAAACTTCAGTAACTCATGAATGTTTTTATTACACCAACGTCGTTGCCATTTGTTAGTGTGAAAATTCTTGCAAGGTGTACCAAAAATAAATCACTTAAGTGACTAGGTGACAAGTGACCCTAACAACAAGTTGATAGTTGTTGTTGATTCAGATCTGTAACACAATTAGAAATCATGCAATAAAAGTAGATACGATCTAGAAAAAAAAACTACAATACAAAATATCCAGTATGATAACCCAATTGGAAAGACTTTTTTTGTATGAATAAATCTTTTGTTAATAGCACCTAGTGAAGGAGATCTACAAATGGATCTATGACTCCCCCTCCATGCGATGGGTCCTTTGATGTCCTTGACACTTCAAAAAAATGAATCTCTCTCTTAATATATGAAAAACTCAGAGAAAAGTAGAGAACTCAAAATGGGAGCTCAAAGAAAAAACACGATAATGTTGTTGATGATTATGATCATGGTGAGGAATGAATGAATGAAACACCATCCTATTTATAACAAAGTATGGAGTTAATTTCGAAACTAGAAAATAATAAAATAATATTAACCAAATTCAAATATAACCGCTTGGAATACTTTAATTGGAGAGGGAAAAGATATTTAATATGGTTAAATACATTTATTTAGAAATAATTAACAAATAATTTTATTTATTAATTATTTCGCGCGAGAATTAAGAAAGGTGTGAAATCAAAATAGTTATTAAATAGTGATTTAATAATTATTCTAATAACAAAATAAGGAAAATTAAATAAATAGTGATTTATTTAAATATTCCTAAGGGATTTAGTAGAATGTGGCAATGAATAATTATTTAATAATGACTTAATAATTATTTTTAGAGAAAATCAAATAAATAATGATTTATCTAATTATTCTCATGAGTTTTAAAATTTAAATCAGAAAATAATTTAATAAAATTGGCTTACTAAATTATTTTCCACTGTGAAAGTGATTTTACTATGGTAAATTTAAATGTACATGGTTTATTTCGATCCACCTAGTTAGAAATGGCTAGGTGATCATTTTTTGGTGATAACAAGAAGACTGTGGTGGTGGGGTTGTCTTGTTATTAAATGAAATCATATTTATAAATTAAAAACGGGATTAGGGAGAGGCACAAACAATTATGTAGAATTGAACAAGCTTAGATTATTTCTTATTTTCTTGCTAGAAAAAGGTTTTTAGAAACTTCAAGTTTATGGGGATTCAAAAATCGTCATTAAATGGTTCAACTAAGAACATATTGTCACATGCATACACTCATAAATTTGATGGATGAGGTTATGATATTAAAATCACAATTTGACTTGGTGTCATGTCATCACATCTATAGGGAAAGGAACTAGACTGTTGATAGTCTATCCAAAGAAGTTGCAGAGAAACATTTAGTTTCATGGTTGATACAAGAGAAAATGGAGCATGATCATTATTATTACTATCATAGGCCTTTCATTGATACAGAATATCCAATAATTACTTGATCCCTTGTGGATTATAGTCGAGACATTTTTTGATATTTTCTATAGATAACTTATATAGGCTATTTTACTTTTTTCTATATATCTAAGCACACAACTACTTATATGCAGTATGTTTCTTACTAAACTTTATGATGTAAGTGGAAAATGTGACCACCATTTTTTGAGATATGCTCCTTTGGAGCATCTCCAACATGTAATTTTCAATATTATATATAGTGAAAATTACGATTTTTCCTTGGGAAATTTTTTTACAAAGTGACATGCAAAGTCTAACTAGAGAAATGAAATGCATTGATTGTGGGGACAAAACTCTATGCCATGAATTCGATGTCTCACGAGACAGAGTGTACCAAACAATTACTATGACAACTAGAGGAGTACTACAACTTGAAACTTTGAGTCATGATAATGGTGAATAATGTGAACAATTGTCAGGAATCTCAGTTAATAACTGAGATACAATGTGCCATGTCACCAGAAATAATAGATATTTCAAGAAAAAAATGTCACCGGATCTTCCTACCATCCCCACATATCATTTCAGCTTTCAGTACCAGAGTTAATTGCACAAAAAACTATAGGTAGTATAATTAATTAGATATAGATAATACTCTAATAACAAATGAAATATTAATCAAAGTTCAAGTAACAAAACCATAGAATAATGACATTTTTCATATAGGCATATGAACACATTCAAAACAGATATATACCAATGCCATAACAAGGTTCGTAAGAAGCATAATACCAACAATCATTTGACCCATATAATACATAAAATTAATGTTTCATGCACAACTTTATATAAAAATTAAAATAAGGAAACATATAATTCACAGTGAAAACTTTGATATTCATATGTTGGCTAGGTTAAATAAGTTTATAGCCTCATGAAGTGGCTTAAAAACATAGGTCATATTATTACTACGAAAAAGAATAAGCAACCCTATGTAACAAAATGACAAGTAACCATAGTAAACAAAACTTGAGATATGTCTTTTAGCTCTCCTAGAGAAACACGCCAATCATGAAAGAAAAGTTATATTATATTCCAAAATCAAACCTTTAATTGAAAACCATTATCAGTATTTCAGTTCAAATCTAGTTATGAAAATTGAAAGAAATAAAATAATCAAAGGAGGGGCCCATATCATGAGAAATGAGAGGGGAGTCGGTTGGGTGGCCAACATGAATGTGGTGTGGTAATTTGGTATTATGGAGAGGATGAATTGGATGATTCGATGATATGTCACTTTCTTGATCTTAAGAGGATGAAGAGGACATAGCTTGGATGAAGTATTTTGAAGAATGGCAAGTTAGGATGAGGATTGATATCATTATATCTCGATTTTAATTGGTTGGATGGAAACTTAATGACCGAATATTTGGCTTATGGAGACATCTCCCGTGCCTTATTTAGTGCCTTGAACCATGGTATAAACATGAGCTTTCATTTGAGGCATTGATGGGCCTCCCAATTAGGTGCACAATAAGGCCCATCTAACCTTTCCTAGGCACATAAAGGCTATATTAAATCTATCCTCATGCACTTAATAACGTTTTCTTAGATTTACTAAGTTATTAGGAAGGTTTAGAGGTGTTTATTATTATGTTCTTGTTGTAGCTACAACAACCCCCATTTTGGCTTTGTGTTTCTTTTACAATAAATGGGGGTCCTTCTTCCTTCGATAAATGTGCTTCTCATTTTGCTTGCTTTTGGTCTTATTTTTCATTTGCATTAAGTGATGTTTTCCACCTTGACCCTTTTCTTGCATGATGACCCTTATGTCACTTCATGTTACTATTTCTCGCCTCACACTTGCATCATTGGTCTTGTTTTGCCATAGTGCCTCATATTTTACAGTTGTTTCCTCATGGCATGTGGTTTGTCATGTCATCATCACTTCTTACGATCACATCTGTTATTGTGGGATTTCTAACAACCTTTCAAACATTCAATTTATTTAAATTCAACATCTAAAACTAAACTTGGATGAACTCCCTTTAAATTGTTAAAAAATTAGCTAGATTTGGTATCTTTATAACATTCCCAAAATGTTTATTTCATATGTTAATACACATATATTATTACATTAATTTATGTATATATGCATGACATATGACATAAAATTTTGTATAAACTTTTAATGTGAACCAAATATAATATAATCCTAAATGGTCAACGTAAGGGAATGTTTAATGCTCAACGTACTTCAATCTTTATTTGGAAATTTCGAATTGTATTTAAGTTTCAAATGAAATCAAAACATCGACTTATAATTCAGGATGGTTTGTTATATATTTTACATACATTGTTATTTCTCCAATCACACGTCGTTGATTTTTTTTATAAAATGTTAGACAGGATCACACGTCGTTGATTTTTTTATTACATGTACAATTATTCACAAACCATTGGATCGTAAAAGCATGTATTCACCCACGTACATAGGCATTAACGATGTTGTTGATTCCTGGATTGATAATACTTAACAAAATACTCCTTTGTTTTTGTTTTATAGGCAAAAAATGAGTTAAAGATTTTGTTATTTAATTGATGAGAGTCCAACAAAATGTATGCCCAAAAAAAAATATTTTCCGATGAGAAGGCAAACATAAGGACGTGTGCAGAGAGGCAGTGTAGTGGGGGTGAGGACGCAGTGCCGTGGAGGAGGATTTGCGTGGAGTGGGCAGCAGGGCAGGCTTTGGGAGTAGCGTAGGTTTCTGTTGGAGGCTGCAGTGTGGACGCTTACACCGTAGGAGGAAGCACGGTGGGCCAAGGATGCAGTGTGCGCAACAGTGCAACGTCTGGAGGAGGCTTGAGCAGCGTAGGTTGTTGGAGCTGGCTCTGAGCAGAAGCTCTACGCAGCTAGGGTCTTTGGAGGAGGAGCGTATGTTCTTTGAGTGGCAACGTGGGTTGCTATGAGCTGAACGCGCTGAGAATTTCTAGGAAGCGATGCTGGTGAAGCCATAACGCAGTTTGGCATGTGGGGAGGAAAAAAGCAGAGCTCAACCTTGGAGGGGATTCAGTTTTCTTTCAAATTTGAGTTCAATTGCTGAGTTTGAAATTTCTTTGCACCTTACTTAGAATTCGATTGCTGAGGATTCAAGACTTTAGTGTGATTTTGGCACCTCAGTTGTGTGCGTTATGCATTATTTTTTATGTGAATACAAATAACACCATCGTTTATTTTGTTTTAGCTCATGCTCCATGCGATGTTAATCCTTTTTTCATCAGGTATATATATATATATATATATATATATAATAATATATATATATAATTACTTTATACTTAATCATGTCATGATGTCTTGTCTTTAAATACATATTAAGATAACATTATACAAACCAACAAACGATGATATTGTTATTTTCTTTCATTAAAATGAGTTCACAGGAATTAGTTTGTAAGATAAGTTAATTGTTCTTTTTTCTCTTTACAAACTTTTCCTGCGTTATCTTTTAATATAGTAGAGATGATTATTCTTTTGGCTTGTATAAAACATATACTGAACTCATTAGGTTCATTATGTCACTAATGTGTAAATAAAGACACCTTAGTAACGACACCTTGGTATTTTCTTACCTAAGGTTGTTTTACTTACGTTTGAGTGAATAACTTTAGTAGATCTACAAAATATTTTGGGATCTATGAGTGAAACTTTCATCTTAAGATCAACTGACTATATTTTCTCTACAAAAGTCTTTTCGTTTCCAGTTAAAATACTTTTAGCTCTCGACTAAGCATGAGGCTATCTTGTGCTTAGTCAAGATAGTTTTCTTTTTATGTTCATTTGTATAGTTGCATTTATTTTTTAAGACTCCTTGCCAAGGAGCAAACCCCATAGTGTCTTGACTGAGCCCTCATTTTAGTTACGTTTAAGAGCTCATCTTTTTTTAAGTTATATTATATGGATGATTCTCTAATGTTCAGTTTGTTAATCATAAACATCATTACTCTTAAAAAAACTAAATATCATTCTTGTGCATATTCTATATATTTGTTTAGGTAGCTTAGACTAGGTTAACATAGGTTAGTTTTAGGACATGGGTAATTGGAAAAGAATCTAATTAGGACACTCACAAGGAAATTTCCTCATAGGTTGAGCCAAGACATTTCCAGGCATCAACACTTTCGGCGCTAGAATGAGGGCCACCTATTTTCTATTTGTGTGAAATTTTATATTTTTAGTCATGGCTCATCCTTTGGATCATCCATCTAGCACACCTAAACCTACCATAAACTTTCTCAAGAAAACTATCCTATCCTTTATTAGACCATCATATGATGGTGAAAGTGACATTTTTGTTGTAGATCACATTTCATAGTTTTTGGTTAAATGTAGTTGTTTTAATATCACTAATGACAATGAGCTGTGCAGGTTATTCACTCTCATGTTCAAAGGTTGAATTAAAGGATGGTATATTACACTCCCTCAAAAATATATACATTCTTGGGAACACTTTGTTGAAACTTTCCTTTGAGCACATCAATTTTATGAATATGACTAGTTGTGTTTCGACATAGGAACTCTTACAATGCACGAGAATGAATCGATTGATGAATTTTATAATACATATACATCTCTTTGTTTTTGTTAGGTCCCTATACTACTAGTGTAACCCCTTATTGTTATTAGTACAACCCCCTTATTATATTGTTGTGCCCATGTAGTCCCCATATTGTTAATATTGTGCCCCATAGAAGCCCCCTATTGTTATTATTGTGTCCTTACATTATTATTATTATGTTAGCTTTGATTATATTACGACCCCTTCAACTCCTATATCTTGTCATTTGTATCATCGAAGAATTGTTCATTTGTGTAATGTAAAGGAGGTTGCCCCCTCGAAGAGGCTGAATTCTAAGGCATTCATCTATCTTTTCTATCTTTTTGTCCGTTGGTTTCCTGACATAGAGCTTTGGATTCTAGGGTTTCACTACTCCAAACAGGTCATCGTGGAATTTTCTCTATAACTTTGTTTTTGTAACATTTCAAAAGCTAAAACACAAACCCATTTGAGACAAAGTCGAGCTAAACCACAACTCCAAATTTTTGATCTTGTATCTCTATATTATCAGAGATATGATCCGAGGAATTTAAGGTTTCTGCAAGCTCCAGAATTCCATCTCAAATAGGCCATCGTGGAATTTTCACTATAACTATTTTCCTTTCAAGTTTCAAAATTTGTAATTAAAACCCATTTTGGTCGAAAGCTTGGTGAATCTCGGGCTCAGATTTCAGATCTTGGTTAGCTATATGTTTGGTGATACAGTCCAAGACATTTAGGGTTTCTGCAGGCCCTCGAATTACATCCTAAATAGGTGACCTTGGTAAAGTCATCGTAACTTTCTTTTTGTGCATCAAATTGAAATTTTGTAAGAAGTTGTAGAGAGTGCACAGACTATAGTTTTTGGTGTATCAGTTTTAAGTCCTAAGGTTGACACAATGACACGTGGTACTTCGCACAAGTACGATCTACTGAACTAGTCTATAATCAAGTCATCGTGGAAGATTTGACATAACTCTTCCTTGCAGACTTCAATCTCGATCAGGCTTGTAGGGTTAGAAAGAAGACTCATAGGGCTATTGTAGGATGCACTTTAAGAACTTGGAGATCTAAAATTATAGAGTTACAATTGCTTCAAGATTTAGCTCCTAAAATCAAGGAAAGGAAATAAGAGGAAGTTTGATGGAAAGGATCCGGTAAATTAGATACCATAGATGGAGAAATATTTTGATCAGCATGAGGTGAAACTATTACAAAAGGTACGTATTTCATCTTCATATTTAAAACCCGATCAATTTTTATGGTATAAAGGGCTTTGTTCTCGTAAACCACTTGTTACGTGGTAAATTTTCACAGAGAAAATGATAGCATATTATGAGGAAACAAAGAGAAACACCTTCTTTAGCCAATTGAGAAATCTCAAACAAAAGTGTTCAATGGGAGAGCACATTGAGGACTTTCAAAAATTAAACATAAGGGAAAATGATATTCCAGAGAAGGAGAGGATTGATGTCTCCATAGGGACTTCAAAGGATAACATTCAACATGAGATTCGTCTGTGGGAACCTGATTCATTGGAGAATGCATTCAGGTTGGCAAGAAAATTAGAAAGAAAAATTATGGCAACAAAGAAGTCTACCCCTAGAAACTATAAATATGGAAGTGTTGTTTCTCCTAGCCTTCCACAACCTACAAGGTTGACACCACAACAATTGGAAGAAAAAAGAGCAAAAGGGCTTTGCTACAATTGTGATAACAAATACATTGAAGGTCATAAGTGTGCTGAAAAGAAATTATTTTACATTGAATGTGAAGAGTAAGAAGACAAGGATCAAGAAACGTCAAAAGAAGGGGATATACACCAGGAACCAACCCAAGAGAAAGAAGAAATGAATATGACCATATCTTGTAAAGCATTGGCAAGAATTACTACTCTTCAAACTCTTAAGATAGAAGGACATATCAAGAAGAAAAAGGTTCAAGAAGTGAAAGATCACATCGAGAAAGAAGAAATGAATCCAACCATATCTTGTAATGCATTGGCTGGAATTACCACTCCTCAAACTATAAGGATAGAAGAACATATCAAGAATAAAAATGTGGAAGAAGTGAAAGATAACATCGAGCATCAAGAAATGAATCCAACCATATCTTGTAATGCATTGGCAGAAATTACTATTCCTCAAACTCTCAAGCTAGAAGGACATATCAAGAAGAAAAATATTCAAGCAGTGAAAGATCACATCGAGCATCAACAACAAGTTCTCCAACTTTTAAAGAATAACACCACTTTGGTGCAGAATTGAATGAAACAACAAGAAGATCAACATCACAGTGAAGGAAGTTTTGATGTAGGCGATTGGGTATTTTCATGGCTACATCTCAAGCAAGCTATTTATCAGAACGAAATGTTGGTAATACTACATGCACTTAAGAAATGGCGACCTTACCTAATGGGAAGACACTTCAACGTAAAAATGGATCATGATAGTCTTAAATAATTTTTATAACAAAGATTACCTTTAGAAGAACAGAACAATTGGGTCACAAATATGTTGGGTTGTGACTTTGAAATCATCTACAAAAAGGGGAAGCAAAATTTTGTTACAAATGCACTCTCAAGCAAGGATGAGGATGTGGAAGCATTATTTTGTGCTATTTCTATTATCCAACTAGATTGGATAAATGAAGCAAGGGATGAATGGGAGAATAATAAATAAGTGTTGCCACTCATTCAAAAGTTGCAGAAGATCCCAGTTCAAACAATATTTCGAGAACTTGACAAGGAAGGAATAACCATATTGGAATTGGGAGCAGTCACAGAAAAAAGAACCCGATAGCCATGAAATTGATCAATTTCAAATTATCTCATCAAGTGGAAGAACTTACCCGCTGAAGATTCCACATGGGAGGACAATAATTTTATACAGAAGCATCAAGAACTACTCAAGCATTGAGGACGACACCTTTTTAAGGAGAGGGGCATGTGAGGTCCCTATACTACTAGTGTAACCTCTTATTGTTATTAGTACAACGCCCTTATTATATTGCTGTGCCCCTGTAGTCCCCATATTGTTAATATTGTGCCCCATAGAAGCCAACTATTGTTATTATTGTGCCCTTACATTATTATTATTATGTCGGCTCTGATTATATTATGACCCATTAGACTCCTATATATAGAAAGGAGGTCTTGTCATTTGTATCATCCAAGAATTGTTCATTTTTGTAATCTAAATGACGTTGTCCCCTCGAAGAGACTGAATTCTAAGGAGTTCATCTATCTTTTCTATCTTTTCGTGAGCTAGTTTCCTAACAGTTTTAGGTTTGCCCTTAAAGATCTCACATACAAGGATGATTTATTACAATGTTTTGAGTTCCTTGTATCCTCTTCCACTAATTCTAATAGATCACATGTAGAAGAATAAGATGTTCTGGATTTATCTCTTAATCCTATTGAAAAATATAATCAATCTCATTTAATGTCAGTGAAAATTATCTTACCTCAAGAATTGAATTATGAACAATGTGATAATCTCCCTTTGAAAGCAGACTCAATTCTAACAGGAGAACTACCTTCAATTCACGTTCATCAACATATTCATGATGAGGAAAATCACATGGATATGCATAACATGATATACTTTAGAAGTCATTATTTCATGTATCCAAACCTTTTCATAAATACAGTGCAGATCACAAAGATATCATAGATTTTTCTAACGAGAACCTGCCTTCAACAGATTCAATTCTCTTTGAGGACCACCTTTCTTGTGAGAAGAATTCTTTATCTATCCTAGATGATTTTCCATCACCTTTCTCTCCTTTTGTTGAATCTTCTGAATCAGATCAATTACATCAATTTCAGGAATGGCAGGCCATTTATGGAAAATATTTTGATGATGAGATGCCTTAGTCACAAAATGATTTTCATTTAAATCTGTTGATAAATTCATTTGCTGGTATTTCATTGTCTCTTGTAGATATACACAACATTGTATCTTTTTCTCATCAAATTTCCAAATATCTTCGTATTCATAATCCTATGGAGGTTTATCTCGATGAAAGCTCTTGTCTTCCTAGTGTTAGGTCTTCCAGTTCTCTTTGTGACTTTGATAATAATAGATTAGATCATCATGTATATATTACTAACATCTTTCAACAAACTGCAACATCTAAAGGTATAGCATCTGAACTAAGCCTGATGGCTTCTTCTCCTTGGAATAATTTTCAACAGGTATCAAGTATTCATCCTTACTTCTTTGATCCTTTTGGATTTTTCCTAGACAAATCATTTCAAGTAAAGGTTGATATACATAATTAATTTTCTTTTAACTTCTTAAGATTATGTGTATGTACTTGTGTTTTTGTTTCTTATATTTTTGTTCTACTACACTTACTAATGCATGTCATATCTTCTATTTCAGGGACAAAATTGATGTTGGCTACATTGGAAATATACATACACTTGATGTGTTTTACTCATATAAATTTGTAAAAGTGTATATAATTAGAGTAAAATTAGTTTAGATTTTTTTTAGATTAATTTTATTTTTTCAAAGTAGTTATATGTTTCTTCCTTACGTCGGTTATCAATACACACATGTAAACCTTTATCATTGCTTGTTTATAAACTTACAAAGATTACGAGAAATTTAATCAATTCATTAAGCAAGAAAACTCATCTTGATTTAAATTCCTAAACAAAACTCCCTTAGAGTTTTCCCAATAAAAGAACAAATTTATTAATATCCCACAAGACAAAGATAATTTTATTATGACATAAACATTATTTCACATCAAATTTTTATGTTAAACTCTTATTTTTATCTTGTCTTTGTTGGGTGCAGTATAGGGTCTATAAATGTACCAACATTTAATTTTTCAATATGGATAGTTTGTGAACTTCGAGATGCATCACTTGTAATGCCAGAGAGAGCCCCTAGCAACCTGCAAAAAGAATTCTAGTCTATCTTGCGTATAAATCTCATCAATAAATGAAATCTTGCACTAAAAGAGAATTCAAGAAAACATAAATACAAACAATCAAAATCATACGGGAAATACAAACAATCAATGCAAAAGGAAATTCTAATTTACAAGCGGACTGTTAGAAAATTATATATTAGGGAGCAATGGAACACATAAAACATTACAAAAATATAAACATAGAAAATGCATAAAACAAGAGAGACACAGATATACGTGGTTCACCCAGTTTGGGCTACGTCCACAGAGAAACAGCCAGTCCTTCTTTTTATATTATCCAGCAAACTGA
>APFE030047598.1:3750-23544 GCA_000404065.3 Pinus taeda | reverse complement strand
TGCCATAATGCTGCATCTGCTCCTTTGGAAGTTAAAGCATTAACAGAGTTAGAAATACCATTGGATAAATACAATGTACCAACCTTTTTGCCTTTTTCTATTACCAGGGCTCCTTTGGTGACCTTCCAAGCTTTATCTGTGAAAGTTGTCACACAACCTTCACCGCCGAACTGCCCTATTGAAATAAGATTTTTCTTCAGATCTGGAACATGCCCTACTCCTTTAGTAGCCATTGGTTTCCATTCTGCTGTTTTAGAAGAACCTTACCCATTCCAACAGTTTTACAGGGTTTATCATCACCCAAATGGACTTGTTCAAAATCTCCTTGAACATAGTCATGAAAGTATTTCTTATCAGGTGTGGCATGGAATGAGGCCCCTAAATCTACCACCCAGGAATCGGTAATATTTTCGAAAGAAAGAATCAAAGCATCTTGTAACACCTCACTTGTCACATTTTCTTCATGATTGTTTTCTTGTTATGCATATCCTTCTTTTGCCTTTCGAGATCTATAGTCTTTCTTTAGGTGTCCTTTCTTTTTGCATTTCCAGAACACTATCCCTGATCTGGACTTGGATATGCCTTTCCTTGATTTACTGCGATATCCTGAGCTCTTTCCTCTTTCCATTTTTCTTCCCCTAGACTCTGCACTCAAAGCATTACTCAATGTCTCACCAGAGCTTTTCCATCGCATCTCCTTGCTAAGGATAGCGCCAACAACATCACCAAACTTTAAAGTACTAGATCCAGAAACAGAGTTACTAATGGCCATTACTAAACCATTCCATCTTTCTGGCAATGAGCACAAGAATAACAGAGCTCTAACTTCATCGTCAAAGTTTACCCCTACCGAACTTAATTGACTTGTAACAATATTAAAATCATTTAAATGGTCTACAACAGATCCACCTTCCGACATCTTCATATTAAATAAACGCTTCATAAGAAATACCTTATTTGAGGCCGAGGGTTTTTCATATAGTTTCGCCAATGCCTTAATCAAACCCTTCATCGTTGTTTCCTTCGAAATGTTGAAGGCGACCGACGCTGTGAGGCACAACCCTACTATTCCGAGTGACTTTCTATTGAGAAGGTTCCATTCTTCATCTATCATACCCATTGGCATCTTTGTTTTTCTGCCCAATGGTAGGTATAGATCTTTCTGATATAGATAATCTTCCAGCTGCATCTTCCACAGCGAGAATTTTTGGCCACTAAATTTCGCGACCCTAAACTTACCATATTTTGCCATTGCTTTTACTTGAACCAGGAATCCTTCTCTCCTGCGAGTTTGTCAGCCAAAAAGACCTTCAGCTTTGATACAAGTTGTTAGAAAATTATATATTATGGAGCAATGGAACACATAAAATATTTCAAAAATATAAACATAGAAAATGCATAAAACAAGAGAGACACAAATATACGTGGCTCACCTAGTTTGGGCTACGTCCACGGAGAAACAACCAGTCCTCCTTTTATATTATCCAATAAACTGAAGAGATACAATCTACAACAAATTCGTTGTAACACCCTCTTCACTCTCAATCTCCTCTCTCTTTCTCACTCAAAATACAAATCTACATAGACGCAATACAATTCCCTCATATATAGTGAGGGGTTGCCTTCTAGGGCAAAAAAACCCTAAATTAAACATAACTTCTACCATCATATCTCTACCTAATGAATGGCCTAGATTGACTAGAAATTACTATACTTTTACAAGACAATTTTACATCTATTCGTAGCTTCGGGGGCGTTGCCCCTGAAACCCCTCGCCGAGGGGGGGGCGAGGGGGCCCAAATGTTGCAGCTGCCCCCCCCAGGACCCCCCTGCAGCGAATATTTTATGGGCGGCATTGCCGCCCCATTTTGAACTGGGGTCCAATGTGGCAATACTTTTGAATACAGAAGATAATCAGGCTCCACACCCAACACGAACAGAAGGGAAAACTAAACTATAAATAAAGTAGTGCCAGCATAATAACAAAAATACTGTAAATGGTGGAATAAATTCAAAAGCAATTCAAAACCATTCTGCTTGCACTAATTCTACCTGCACTAATTCTTCCTGTACTAATTAGGTGTAAAGTTAACTTGAAAGCATCAACAACATAACAAGGAAATTTACTGTGTAAATGAACTCATGAAAGAAATTAGATTAATATGAATTTCTTGCCTTCCTTGTCCTGAAAATAAATCTTGTGAATCTGTCCAAAAGTTAAAGGAAACGATAATGGTAATTAAACATTTAGCGATATCAACACAGTGTAGCTTCCTTATTTATAAATGTCAGCTCTGCAAGCATAAAAATCACAGCTTTAGATAATATATGTGATTGGTGCTTCTTGAGGATGCACGGGTTCTGTAACTTCACATAAATAAATACAGTAAGACCTCAGAACCATAAAAATTTAATTGATCTCGTATTCTGAAATATAAATTAATATATCTCAATTAATTTACAGAATTTGAGTTACATGTTGGAGCTCATAAAGGCAAAGCTGATCTGGATGCAAATTGATGAAAGGAAATCTCCAAGCACAACCCTTGATGCAACAAATAAATAGGAACAATTTGCAGCAAATGAAATTAACTTTAAAAACTGAGAATAAAATATTGCAGCAAATCGAATTAATTCTAGAAGTAGAAATTGAAGGTAGAAAGAAACTGTAAATAATAAATAAAATTAACATAGGAAATAAGAATTGAAATGTTATCTAGCTTAAAAGATGAGAGTAGTGTCGAGCTGGTCTGGCAGCCAACCCAGACAGCTCACACCCTTTTTGAGTGCCTGGTTCACACAGAAATCAAAAGAATTAGATGTAGAAAGTAAGTAGAGAGTTCATGGATAAAATTGCTTAGTTAATTCCTAAAAAACAATATTTACATCAAACAGAAATTGCTCAGCTCTGACAAGACAAGAGGAGCAATCCACCAGTTATGAACTATGTCGGGAATGGGATCCCCCGCAACATGGTTTTAGGGCTCAAAGCCCAAGTTTTGGTCAATCATATTGTAAGACTCCACGAATTGCGGGCATGGAGTACGAAGTCTAGGATGAGTCATATGGTTGTTTGCCCTAAAATATTGTAGATTAATGTAAGGTTGTGTCGACCTACCCATGGTCCGCGGACCATGGAATTATATAAATAATGCAAGGGTCTAAATGTAAAGGGGAAAAAGAAAATATAGAGTAGCGAAGGAATGGTTCGAGATTAGGAGTTGGAACTAAAGTGTACTGGGTCATAGTAGAAGGGAGAGGCTCTGTAACTAAGTGCGGAAAGGCCTAGTACAGTCTACAGCTGAATGCGTGGACCCCTGCACTTGAGTGCGCAGGGCGGAGTCAAGTCTGTAACTGGGCTCAAAAGTTAATAAAGAGAAGTTTACTCTGTGCATCTGTTATTGAATCTATATTTTGATGTTATGCATTACTTTTACTCTATTTATTTACTATGCACTTGATAATTACTTGTATGAATGCTTATAGATGAAAATAATCTAGTAATCATCTAAGAGAGTCTAATTAAGGAAGACTTGGGTAAATAACATGGGTCACACTGCGGCTAGAACTGCGCGAAGATAGTATCGCAGGGCATGGGGTGCCCGCTAGTGAGCGTAGTGCAGTAAGTGTGAAGGGTGGACAACGTACCAATCACCTCATATTAGACATCCCTAGGGTGTGGAAACATGGTTCTAGCACCCTCCCCTACTACTTCGGGTGAGACCTCAATCCGCACTCTATGGACTGTTGCCGAAAGGGCTAGTAGTACCAAGATTTGCTTGGCTAACTCACTTCTGAACCTGGGTCAGGCCCCACTAAGCCAACAAATGGTTCCATCGTCGGGACCTAGATCTGCATAAGGGATATCTGATGTCAGACCACTAGAACTCAACAAAAAAGGAAATTGAAGAGTGGCTGGACAAGAATATTCATGAGTTCGCGACTCAGGACAACAAAACTCTGCAAGTATCTAAGGAAAGGTGGTTGAAGCGCTATGTATAGATGTAAATCCATGAGATTTTCTTTACATCCTTTCCTTTTGTGCTATATGAGTGGATCATGAAGTTATTCGACAACCAGGGAAGGTGTAGGCTTGGAAAACCAATAGTGTGGACTTCGGAATTAGTGCACAGACTAGAAGCATCAGAAGATAAGATCGAACGAGCTGTGGACCATTGGCCCGAATAGATAATAGGGGGATTGATCACTGAGTTTGCAGTAGACACGACTGTGAGCTACAGTAAGGCCAAAAGGTGCTTTCTCAAAGGACCACAAGGTAAGTACATTAGATCTTTGAATACTTGGATTAAGATGGTATTGTGTGAAGAAAGGTTTATAGAATAAATTAATGTTTGGAACTACGTGGAGTAGAAAGATCTACAAAAGCAGTGGAAGTCGTGCAGAGCCCTTTGATGCCAGTGGGGGATGCACCAGAAATCTTGAAATCACCTCGGACGTCGAGGCCGAAGAAGGACAAGCAGACAATGGCACCAATCCGCATGTCCCCATGAAATCCATGGTTTGTGGTGAGAACGAGTATTGCAACAAGAATGCTGCAACTCTTGGGCCGCCAACTTTACTTTTATCAATCCAGGAGTTCATAACAAACTTGGAAGCGCCAGTGCTATATGCACAAGTACTAGTTCTCACTGCAGGTTGTCACTTGGTCAGCTGGCGTGTGATCACTAGGAGCTTAAGCCAAATTCTATAGATTCTACAAGAAGCTCTATGTTTGATGAAAGGAAAGAAAGATTACTCTACATATGCTATTCTAATTGCAGAAAGGAGAAAGACTGGAATGTAAAGCAAAACCTAGTAAACCCTAATTAACAAGCTAATTCTACTTTTGCAAAAACACTATGAAAACCATGAAAGAAACACCATTACCTAGTCAAGGAAGTAAACAACATCTAAGCATGCTCTTTCTAGAAGTAAGTAAGCAAAAAATCATATTTTTAGATTTTTATGTGTTTTTATGTGAATTTAACATGCATCTAATTTATTGTGTGTGAGTGTGGTAGCGAACAGGTGGCCTTAGAGGGCGGTTTTTGAGCTTGGGAGGATGTAGGATGGTGTGGATAGGTCCTAGGAGGTCTTAGGTGGCCTTCTGGAGGCTTTTCCTGCACTTTGTCTTCAGAAGAAAGCCTACCAGAAAAACTATAGGAGGACATAGGAAAACTACAGGAGGAAAATAGGAAAACTACAGGACTCCTACAAGAGGAGGCCAAGAGAAATTTCCATTGTTTTGAGGGTGTGAGAGTGGGTGAAAAAGGTGGATGAAGGTTGGAATGAGGTGTTACGGTGCCTAAGGTCTATCATGAATTACCAGGAGAGAGAAAGATGATTGGGTTTGCTCAAGGAGTGAGGAAGAAGTTCTATAAAAAATGAAGGAAACTAGGGCATAATTGAGGTGAGGTTTGGCAGACCTATAGGGCATGGATCAGATAGAGGGTGTGATTGCTGGTAATTTTTCCTATTGCTGGAAGAGATCTACTAAATAGAAACTGACAGTCAACCAAGAAAATTAAGCAACCAATGAAATGAGTGCATCCTAGGAAAAAAACAATGTTTGCATTAACAAGGCCTAAACTATGATTTATAGAAGGAAATGCTGAGAAATGATGTAAGAAAGGAAAGCACGAAAAAGGAATATTGAAAATTAGGAAGTGAGGATGATAAATAAGATCTAAAGCAAAGCAAAACTAGACTATCAACCTACTAAAGAGTTGCAAACACTAGAAGTCCTAGGAATGAGGAAAATCTATGTTTTTGGGGTAGCAAGAGAGTCTTTGCCTCAAATCATGGTCCCAGAGGGAGGAAGAGAGGCCAAGGCACTGTTGCTAGCCTTTTGAATCTTCTCTGATCACTTCTTAACCTACTAAAGAGAGCATAAATGGAAGCAAGCTACTAAATCATCAAAAGCAACCTATTTTTAACCATAAAGGAAATACATCTAACAACAAATTAATCTACAAATTGAAGTAAAGCATACAAATACAAGTAAAGAGAAGCTTGGCTGCTTGTATTGGGCCCTAACCCAAGAGCTTCAGCCCTATAAGGTAGCACAGTGCTAGCTCAAAAAGGATTCCATCTTCATTATCAAAAAATAGTAAGATTACATAAAATTGTCACAAAATAGTAAGCTCGAAATTTGAGCAAATTTTATACAAGCCAAAAAAAATATGACCCTAGTGAGGCCCTAGGCCTCTCTACTTATACATCTAAAGCTACCAACAACTTCCTTAAAATCAGGGAGGCTTGGCTCCCAAAAATTGAGATAACTATCAATCATCTTCCACTTGCTCGACTGCCTTCTTAGTGTATGATTCAGTTGCTTGTACACTGAGCTGAATGAAGGGGAATTCGAAGTGAGGAGAAATAAATGAGGGGGATTCCCTACTATAAGTCCTCTTCTCTATCTACTTCGAGTTATTGCTATAGGTTGACCACTAGATCCTTGACTTTGACCTCAAAATCCATCAATAATCTACATTAAATACATGTTAGACCACATGGCATACTAACTAACTCAACTGGCCCTATAAGCATAAATATAATCAGAAAATCATACAGTAAGCTAAGAGAATGGTTGATTTGACTAGGTTAGGAGGTAAAATGAGCCCATATAATTACCCATTTATGAGGCTCATCATCACCCCCTACTAAAGGTGTTGCTCATCCTCTAAGCAACCTAGTCAATCTCTTCGTCTTTTATGGCCCTAGTGGCCTCCCTAGCATCCCAGGCTTCTGATGTGGTATGCTCATGTTCTCCATAAAATCCTACTTTTCTTTCTATGTCCTTCCACTACTCCTCCTCTTCTTCTTTTCTTCCGCCTTCTAGCATGCCTAATATGAGTGGAGGACTCAGTTTGAGGTGAATCCAGTTGACCTTCAGTATCTGCATGGAGTGCTTGTATATTGGCACTCTTTTCAATGCCTCCTTCAGCCTCATGGGGGAATGGTATTACCTGATATGCAAATTGTGGGGTAGGGTGTTCCATCTTCTCATGCATGCATGCACATAAGCTCCCCAAGTAGCCTAAACATATCTTCAAAGTGTGCAATGGATTGTTCTTGATTGGCTAGATATTTAGGGGAAATCTGAGGGTCATTAGCAAGCAGGTTTTGTGTGTTGATGAGTGCCATAGGATCTGATGGCTCAACTCTTATCATCAATGGTTCATTGTGCTCTTTTATTAACAATATTTTCTTTTCTGCTGCCCTCAATTATTCATGGTTCATCCATGATGCCATGGCCATTAATTACATATACCCTAGCTTGGCATTGGGATCCCACACATTTACGTCTATGAGGGCGATGTTGTGTAGATAGAACTCTGCCATCTTTGCTTTGTCCTCAGAGGTGCTTTGGTCACACAAATCCATGAACTGCATATAGTCTTGGAAAGGCATTGTGCCTCTTTGTGCCAAAGTTTTTATTTGGAATTGAAGCCATTGATCCTTCAGATAGAGGCCATAAGATTTGGCTGGTGTTCTGCATTGTAATGCTTCCATGGATAAGCTGGCCATGTATGCCAAATGAATCTCTTTCTCCTGAAGCTACCTCCTTAGTATTGAATTCTCATTCTCAAGGTGGCTTCTTGTGATGGCTTCTCTGTCTCTAAGAGCACTCAATTCCCTGCCCATTTCCCTGAGTTTGTTTTCCATGTGGCCAATATCCTCAACTCCTTTAGACTTGGCTATTTGCATCCACCTATGTGTTCTCACTCTCTCTTTCTCCAATTCGAAAAACAGTGGAATTGCAAATTTCTGTGGGATTATCTTGCCTCCCTCAAGTAGTTTGTAATAGGAGTCAAGATTAAGCTAGGGGTTAGGTTCTTGTAACTCTTGTGCTTCCTCTTTTATCTCTAGCTGTCCTCCTATCTTTTCCTCAAGTTTTGTGTCTACTGTAGCTTGGACAGTGTCTCATGTAGGACTGTTTGAGCCTCTTGTAGGTCTGGTTTGGGGGTCCTATAGTATTACCTTTCCCTTCCATGTAAAATATCTTGGAGTCTCCCTTTCATAGGTTATGGGTGTCTTGGAAGGAGATTCTTTCACCTTGGTAGATGGTGAATATTGAATGGTAATGGGAGTCATTGATGAGGGCTGAGGTTTTCCTGTTTTACTTCTAGTACTCTTCCTTGCCCTAAAATACATGGAGCTTTTTCTTTTCCTCTTCTTCTTCTTCTTGATTGGTGTACTGAGGGTAGCGAGGAAAACTGCTACTTCTATTTCCCAAGTTTCAAGGGACTCTTCTATTTGCTCTGCCCTCTCTGCCTCCTTTTCTCCCTCTTTTGTCTCTTTTTCTTCCTCCTGCTTTGTCCCTTCAACTCTCTCCTCCTCTATTTCTTTCCTTTCCTCCTCCCTCTCTTGCTATGCTATGCCACCACTAGCTTCTTCTTCTCCTCCTTGCTATTCTCCCTCCTCATTGACAGCAGGACTGACATCATAAGTTAATTCCTTGATGTCATCCTCAACTGTCATATTTCTAAAAGCTTCCCATGCTATAGGGAGTGTAAGGGTATGGAGGGATTCTTCTACTAGGATCTTGATTAGGCCATGGTGAGCTAGCTGTTATGAATTTCCTGCTTGTAGCTTGGTGTTGGATTCAAGGAGGGACTGAAGGAGAAAGTAAGGGATACTGAGATTTTGATGTGATGAGGTATTCATGAAATATCTCAAATCTTGGAGGATCCTGAAATGATATCCATAAACAATGTTGTGCCTCCCCTCACAAGAAATACATTTGATCACTTGGTAGCTAACCTCATCCCAAGGATATGGTATACTAACCCTCCTAATTCCATTCTTGTCTTCAATAAGGGTTTCATTATCTTGGAAAAATTTCTTCTTGGCAGCCTGGCCAATTGGTTTCTCATTTTTACTCCAAAGCAGCCCAAGAGGAAGGGTAGTGACCCTACTAATGGATTTATGGGTTATTTTGATGGAGAGGCCTGTAATGGTTACAAAAGCATGAATTTTTGTGTGAGGAACCAGATAGAGAGCAAATTCATGGGCAATTTCCTCATCAAACCCTCAAAACTTCTCAAAGAAATTCATCTAATTTGCCCTTGTAAATATTTCCACCACTTGAGGAGGCGCATGGAGTCTAGTGGAGTTAGTCGGTTCTTTTCTCATAAGCCCCCCTATCATACTTCCTATACTTATTTTGAAAAACCAAATATGGAGGTGGAGACAAAGAATTTTGAGTGAAATGAAAAAATAGATGGGAGTGCGTTTTTTTTTTTAAACATAATTTTTTTTATTATCTATTTCTACCCTCTTAAAGACTCAT
Source organism: Pinus taeda (assembly GCA_000404065.3). Taxonomy (NCBI): domain Eukaryota; kingdom Viridiplantae; phylum Streptophyta; class Pinopsida; order Pinales; family Pinaceae; genus Pinus; species Pinus taeda. The sequence goes on along the minus strand of APFE030047598.1, from coordinate 14,249 downwards.
TTCATCTTCAATTTGAGACCACCTATTTCAAATTTTTATACTAAATAGAGGGCATTCATGAACCCTACCTCTTCAAACTGAAATTTGTGTGAAAAATCATGTTTCCTCCCTTCAAAATGACTCACTGCCCCTCTTGTAGAAGCCCGCTTTCCCTCCTGTAGATTTCTTGTAGGTGCTCGTATAGAAAATGCCGAGACGAAAAATATGGAGGAAATTGATGGAGGATGGTGGATACGATGCTGTGGGGGCATAAGAACACTATTGTGGTTGAGTTACGAGGAGAAAACTGAAGAAAAGGTGGTGAGAATGCGTGGGGAGGAGTGATCATTACCTTTTATGGATATTTTCGGTTATGAGTGCCAAGCTGGAAAACTGTGTGTTGCCACAATTAGGGTCGTTGGTCCCCACCTGCTTGGTCATCATGACCCCTCCTCGTAGTCATGCCCTCATGACTGCGTCGGATTTAACTCTTCCTCCAACTACCTGTCCTTCGCATCTTGTGCTTGAGTTGACTGTGCGCACGTGTGGGTCACATCTCGGTTAAGTGGAGTCAACTAAATGAAGCTGGCCAAGTTAACTGGACAACTTTCAATTTCAACCATTTCATTGCCTTCGTATGATTCTTAATTACACAAATGCAGATAGAGGAGTGACTTAGCTACTTACTTGTGATCCGAGTGTATTTGTTGCCATCGACTGTGAGGTGTTGTGGCTTTCTCTGCTGCATGCCTTCATTTTCCTTCATGCATGGTGTCTCTACTTGCTGATGTGTTGTTGTGTGCTTTTGCAGGTTCTTCTTTTGCTGGAGCTGAGCTGCATGCGCCTTTCCAACCTATAGATGTGCACTCTCTTGCTGCTGGTGCTAGACTTCTATGGGATCAACTGCTACAAGAATTCCTACAGGAGCTCCTGTACTTTCTTCTCCCCTTGAAACTTTAGCTATTTCCCTATGCTTGGAGCTCAAGAATGATGCCACAGGTGGATATGAATGATGGAGGGATAGTAGGTAAGCTTCAAGTAAGGTTACTGGTGCCTTTTCCTCCTTTTATTTTTGTTTTTTTTCCAAAACTAAAAAACTGTTTTTGTGTTTTTATTTTCCCTTGGACAAGGAAAAAAATAATGATGCTTGGAGTGTGATACGGGGTTCAAAATGATGGTAAGGAGGTTTGAAGATGGTGAAAGGGATTATAGGTTCCTCATGAAGCTTTTCTTGTCCCTCAAACTACCTCCTATAAATGCTTTTGGCTCTCTGTAATTAATACAGGAGCCTCCTGTAGAAAACACATAACCTCTTATAGAAAACATAGTTTTGGAAGAAAAAGGTATAGTGGGGTGAAAGAGATGCCAAAAATGATGGAGGAAGGTGTGGAGAAGATGAGATGGATGATGTTATGAATGTCAGGGTTCCCTTGGCACCTTCTTCTTCTCCCTGTAATCCTCCTGCAAACTTGCAATGAAATACAAATTCATTTTTATTTCTCTTTTTTTTTTTGAAAATAACTAGGGTGCCTCAGAGAGGTTTTCACCTTAATTGCCTGCCCTAGGCACCTCCAAGGGAGTTTTTCACCCAGGGATCTTGTTTTTTCTTTTTTCTTTTTTCTTGACATCACTAGGCTGCCTTAGAAGAGGTTTTCAACCCAATGATGGGACTCAAGCACCTCATGGAGGTTTTCACTTGAATACTTATTTTTCTCTTTCTTTCTTTAATGAGTGGGTGAAGTGGAAGCTAAGACATGCTCCACTACAATCAATGCTTTATTAAAATCTTCAACAAATTCTTGCTTGGAGAGGGGTTTGTTGTATACTTTAAATCGATGTCCATTGACAAGCATGGGAATGGCTTCATCATAAATGGTTCTGATCAGAACTAGACCATTGTCATTGCACTTCTCCACAGTGTAGGGTCCCATCCATCTTGTCCTCATCTTGCCTTTGAAATCCTTGTATCTTGAATCATAGAGTAGTGCCCGATCTCCCTCTTGGAATTGCTTCTCCCTGATATTTTTGTCATGCCATATCTTTCTCTGAAGTTGAACTACCTTTGTATGGAGAAGGGCTTGCAATCTATACTCATCCAACCCATCAAGCTGAAGCAATCTCTCCTTCTGTGCATGGCTGAGGGCTAGATCCAGCCAAGCTTCCATCCTTAGGGTATTGAATTCAAACTCTATTGACAACAAAGCCTTCTTCCCATAGACCAGTTCATAGGGTGTGAACTTGGTAGTGATCTTCCATGTTGTGTTGTAGGACAAAGTGACCTCAACTAATTTGTCCACCCAGTCTTTTCTGCTGCTACTCACTACCTTGGTTAGGATCCCTTCCAATGCTCTATTAGTGACCTCCACTTACCCATTGGCTCATGGATGGTAAGGGATGGAAGTCTTATGCTTGATCTTATGATGTGTGAGCAGGTCTTGAATCAGGTTGGAAGTGAACTCACTTCCTTGGTCTGTGACCAACTCTCTCAGATACCCAAACTTGTAGAATATGTTTTCCCTCAAAAACTCAGCTACTTTTTCCTCTGTCTCTGCTTTGATTGCTTTTGTCTCCACCCACTTTTTCAGGTAGTCAGTGCCCACAATGATGTACTACTTCTACTTTGAAAGGGAGTTGATAGGCCCCACAAAGTCCATGCCCCACTTCTCAAATGGCTAAAAGGTCACTTGAGGCTGCATGGGCATTTCATCATTTGGAGTGGGTTTCGATATCCTCTGAAACTGGTCACACTGTCTCGTGTATCTCCTCACACCTTGATGAAGAGTGGGCCAATAGTAGCCTACTTGCAATATCTTGAAGGTGGTTATTTTTTCTGTAAAATGACCTCCATAAGGCCCATCATGATAGGTCAGGAGGATGTCAAAGACTTCCTCCTCCTTGACACATATTCTCAAGATATGATCTAGGCCAAGTTTGAAAGTGGCGCTTTTCCTTACTATCTTGCTCTTCTCTTTGGAGGATAGGTGTGGTGGGAACTGTGCTGAAACCAAGTAGTTTGCTATATTAACAAACCATGGAGAGAGTACTAATATAGAAAATAGGTGTTCATCTGGCATTTGTTCATCCACCATTACTTCTTCACCTGTAGGTAAATTTACTCTAGACAAAAAGTTAGCAACAACATTCTCTTTACCATGCTTATCAATAATTGTCAAATAAAACTACTGGAGTAAAAGCAACCATCTAATAATGCGAGCATTTACATCTGGTTTGTTCATTAAATATCTAATTGTAGCATGATCATTGTGCACAAAGGTTTGATAGCCTGTGATATAATGTCTGAATTTGTTTAAGTAATGCACGATAGCTAGGGGATCCTTCTAGGTCATTGTATAGTTTAACTCTGCCTTTGACAAGTTCTTACTTATAAATTATATGGCATATGGTAACTTTTCATCAATTTGTCCTAAAGCTGCTCCTATTTCTTTTTTCGAGGCATCTATTTGAATGTGAAAGGGTAGCGCCGAGTTTGGGCCTCTGAGAATTGGGGCAGTCACTAGCTTTCTCTTCAAGGTATCTAGGGCTTCTTAAGAGTTTTCTAACCATATGAACTCAAAATATTTTCCTAGGAGGCCAAACAAAGAAGAGGCTATCTTGTTGAAGTCTTTAATCAGTCTCCTATAATATCCAGCTAAGCATAGGATTTTTCTGACATCTCTCACCTTTTGAGGAGGTGGGACCCTTTGGATGATGGCAATTTTGCTGGGGTCCACCTGTAGTCCTTATTGAGATATTGCATCACCTAGCACGGTCCCTTCAATCATAAAAAATTCACATTTTTCTAGACTAAGGGACAGGTTCATTTCAATACACTTATCTAGAACTTTTCCTAGGTTAGATAAAGCTTTCTGAAAGCTAGAGTCAGAAGTAAAATCATCCATGTTTATTTCTAATGCATCATGAACCAGTTCAAAAAATATACTCAATACCGCTCTTTGGAAACTGGTTAGAGCATTGCACAAAACAAAAGGAAGGACCTAATATGCAAAGGTAACCCAAGGACAAGTAATAGTGGTCTTATTTTGGTCTTCCGGGCTTATTTGAATCTGATTTTACCCATTAAACCCATCTAAGAAGGAGAAAAACTTTTTCCCAGCCAGACCATCTAACACATGATCTATGAAAGGTAAAGGAAAATGGTCCTTTCTAGTGGCTTTGTTCAATTCCTGATAGTTGACACAGATTCTCCACTTACCATTTTTCTTTGGCACTAGCACCAAAAGAGAGAACCATTCACTATCATAGATGGGATAGATGAATCCTGCATCAAGCAATTTCTGCAGTTCTTCCTTAACAATATCTTTAAGTGTTGGGTTCATCCTCCTTTGAGGGTGCCTGAATGGTTTGAAATATTCCTTGATGTATATATGATGAGTACATACTGAAGGGTGCACTCCCTTCATCTCCTTATAACTCTAGGCGAAGGCATCTAGATGTTTACTCAGTATGCTGCATAGCTCCTTCTCCTGGGAAGTAGATAGAGATGGATTGATCTTCAATGCTCTTTCTGGGACGAAATCTATGCTTTTATCATGGAGAGAAGTAGGGTTTTCCACACAGAGATCAATTGAGGGTTTGTTTTTGGTTTCTCTTACTATGTCTTCTAATGGTGATACACTGGGAGGTGGATTCTAAATCATTTTTTCAATCATATCATCCTCATCTTGTGGTTTTACCCCCATTGTGATTTCTAATGTTCAAAATGGTGTAGAATAAACTTCATCCTCATCCTCCTCCTCCAACCAGAGAGGTAGATCATGTTCTAGCAAGCGTTGGGCAAGAGGATATAGGGTTAACTGCTTGGACATGTGCCCATTCTTTATGGTCATGTTCCCAGCTCGGCAGCTAATGTAGGCATTGGCTGTAGCCAACCAGGGTCTTCCCAGAATGAGAGGATACCCAATGAGCTTTACCTTTGGCTGGAGAACTAAGAAATCAATAAGGTACTCCCAAGAATCAGAGGAAAGCATCACATCTTCCACAATCCCCTCAAGAGTCACTGTGGAGTGGTCTGCTAGCTACAACATTGTTGTGGTCTTCCTCAAGGAGACTTGGAGATTAAGTTTGAGCATTGTTTCCTTTGTCATCACATTAATGGAAGCTCCCAGATCAATCAAGGTATGTGGGACCATTGTGCCATTGATGTGGACATCAACTACTGGGCTTCCAGGGTCCAGATATTTTGGACATATTATCTACCCCAACATGAGATCGAACAGTTGTTCTATGACATTGATGGTTGGTGTAGCTCTCTTGTGCCTTCCTGGATGCCTAAATCACTTCTCTTTGATCAACCTATTGTAGATAGGAACATCTTTTATGGCTTGGATAAGTGGTATCTTCACACATAAATGTTTCAATTCTCCTAGGAGCTCAGTCTCTTTTGGGGTCGGCTGGATTGTCATGGATAGTCTCTCAGGAAAGGGTCGATTTTCTTTAGGTTCACATTCCTCTTTATCTTCCTCAACCTCCCTGGGTGGAGGCTGGCTATCTGGGAGAACTTTCCCAGATCGCAAGTTAATTTCTGGAATCTCCACAACATAAGTTGGGCATCATGGTTCCCGACTATACACTTGCTAAGCCTGTCTATTGTTCAGGTTCAGATTTGGCTAGGTAGGCATTCGGGGTTGCCTTGGTGGTGCAGGAGGTTACGGCTGTGGTGGGGTAGGTGGTGGAGGTAGAAGAGAGGGAAGAGAGTTCTATTGGGGCCTCCACCCCTGATGAGATGCATTCCAGTGAGGTTGCGGCTGAGCATAGGATTGAAATGAATGGGTGGCTGGTTGGGCATGATATTGAGATGTGAAAGACCAAGGAGGAGGCGTGGACCAAGAAGGATGAGTAGGGGGGCCCAAGAAGGTATGGAGGTGACTTGGTTGGGGTTTTAGTATGCCTAAGATGTCCCTTGCATCCCTTGTTGGTATGGTCTAGGTCCATGTGACCTCCTTTGGTTTATGTAATAGATCTGTTCAGTGACTCCTTCGGCCCCTTGGTATACACCTTTAAGTTTAGGCAAGGAAGGGAACTTATTTATAGAATGATTTTCTTTACAGACTGAGCAAATCTCTATAGAGTTCAATGGGCATTCATTCCTAGGATGCCTCCTAGTGCATCTAGGGAAAAAAATGGCCAAAGCCCTCTCTGCTTCCTCTTGTTTTCATTTGATATGTAAGGTATACATTTGCATGGCAAGAGTCTGTAGCATTTCACTCTTGAAGTATTCCAACATGTTTCTCATTTCACCTTTGATGGATGAATTGGAAGAAGAGGTACTGGCTATGGGTTGACTCCCTCTACCTTTCTTTCTGGCTGCTTTAGAATGGTTTCTAAAAACAGTCTTTATGTCCTCATAGGATAGTTGGTAGATGTCTCCCTCGGCCAGTAGATGGAGGGTGTCTAAAAGGTCTTCCCAAATTCTGCTAAGTAGACCAACTTCAGAGACTTAGGGTCAAGTGTACACCTAGCCCTATTTTAACTGAGCTGGAACCTCTCTTCATAGTCTTATAGGGACTCATCACTTCCCATGGTCATTTGGAATATTTCTTCTGTAGTATCTTTTGACCTACAATAGTCTCGATACTTGTTGTTAAAGGCATGTTGCATCTGAGTCCAAGTTTTGATGCTATTTCCAAGTAATCCCATGAACCAGTGAAATGTTTTGTCCTTGAGAGTAGAAGGGAACAATTTCAACTTTTTCTCGTCTTCTGCATAGTCATAAGTTCGACAGATGATAGCAAACTCGAACAAGAAGGTGTCAGGATCTTTTGTAGTTAGACCATGGAAGTGAGGTAGGGTTGAAGGACTTATATTCTTCATTTTGGTGTCCCCATTGGTCTCCCAAATGGGGAAGGTACCCTCTATTCTCTCTCCATTTCCCCTAGCATTTCTATTTTCAGCGATTGGCTCCAAAGGAATGTATTCTTCTTATTCTTCCCCTATAGGTTCTTAAAATATGTCTGGCTGTTCACCTAAGGGTTCTTCTTGATTATAGCCACTGAAGAAGAGAGAAGGTTGGTTGTGTGAAGCAGTGGGCGTGTTGGGAAAGAATTTTCCTAAGTTATCTCTACTCCTACGAGGCATGAAAGGAAATATTTTTGGTTGGTTTTTTGTTTCTTTTTCCCCACACTAAAAGTTCCTGCAGAAACTAAAATTGTGATTGAACAACATAAATTGCAACTAGCTGAAATGAACTTGCTGAATGGAAATTTGCAGAATTGAAAAGGAAAGCAAGGAAATGCAGGACTGAAAGAAAAGAAATGACTAGTCTATTTTTGCCAAAATAAACTACTAACAGAATGTTGCAATAGGAAATAGAAGAAAGTAGTAATCAAATAATTCTCTGACGCTTCCCCGGAAACGGCACCAAAAGAAGTGGTGAGCACTAGTATTGCAGCAACAATGTTGCAACTCTAAGGCTGCCAACTTTACTTTTATCAACTTGGTAGTTCGTAACAAACTTGAAAGCGTCGGTGCTATATGCACAAGTACTAGTTCTCATTGCAGGTTGTCACTTGGTCATCCGATGCAAGATCACTAGGAGCTCAAGCCAACTTCTATAGATTTCAGAAGAAGCTCTATGTGTGATGAAAGGAAAGAAAGATTACTCTACAGATGCTATTCTAACTACAGAAAGGAGAAAGACTGGAATGTAAAGCAAAACCTAGTAAACCCTAATTAACAAGCTAATTCTACTTTTGCAAAACACTATGAAAACCATGAAAGAAACACCATTACCTACTCAAGGAAGCAAACAACATCTAACCATGCTATTTATAGAAGTTAATAAGCAAAAAATCATATTTTTGGATTTTTATGTGTTTTTATGTGAATTTAACATGCATCTAGTTTATTGTGTGTGAGTGTGGTAGCGAACAGGTGGCGTTAGAGGGCGTTTTTGGAGATTGGGAGGATATGGGATGGTGTGGATGGGTCCTAGGAGGTCTTAGGTGGCCTTCTGGAGGCTTTTCCCACACTTGACCTTCAAAATAAATCCTATAGGAAAAACTACAGGAGGACACAAGAAAACTACAAGAGGAAAATAGGGAAACTACAAGAGGCCTACAGGAGGAGGCCGAGAGAAATTTTCATTTTTTTGAGGGTGTCAGAGTGAGTGAAAAAGGTGGATGAAGGTTCGAATGAGGTGTTAGGGCACCTAAGGTCTACCATGAATCACAAGGAGAGAGAAAGATGATTGGGTTTGCTCAAGGAGAGAAGAAGAATTTCTATGAAAAATGAAGGAAACTAGGGCAGAATTGACGTAAGGTTTGAGAGACCTATAGGGCATGGATTAGATAGAGGGTGTGATTGTTGGTAATCTAGCTTAGTACTAGAAAAGATTTGCTACATAGAAGCTGACATTCAACCAAGAAAAATAAGCAACCAATGAAATGAATGCATCCTAGGAAAAAATAGAGTTTGCATTAACAGGGCCTAAACTATGATGTATAGAAGGAAATGCTAGGAAATGATGTAAGAAAGGAAAGCAAGAAAAAGGACTATTGAAAATTAGGAAGTGAGCATGATAAAGAAGATCTAAAGCAAAGAAAAACTAGACTATCAACCTACTAAAGAGTTGCAAACACTAGACGTCCTAGGAATGAGGAAAATCATTGTTTTTGGGGCAGCAAGAGAGTCTTTGCCTCAAATCATGGTCCTATAGGGACAAAGAGAGGCCAAGGAACCATTTCTAGTCTTTTGAATCTTCTTTAATCACTGCCTAACCTGCTATAGAGATCATAAATGGAAGCAAGCTACTAAATCATCAAAATCAACCTATTTTTAGCCATAAAGGAAATACATCTAACAGTAAATTAATCTACAAACTGAAGTAAAGCATACAAATACAAATAAAGAGAAGATTGGTATCTTGGATTGGGCCTTAACCCAAGAGCTTCAGCCCTTTGAGGTAACTCAGTGCTAGCTCAAAAAGGATTCCATCTTCATTATCAAAAAATAGCAAGATTACATAAAATTGTCGCAAAATAGTAAGCTCGAAATTTGAGCAGAGGTTACACAAGCCAAAAAAAATCTGACCCCAATGAGGCCCTAGGCCTCTCTACTTATACATTTGAAGCTACAAACAACTTCCTTAAAATCATGGAGGCTTGGCTCCCAAAACTCGAGATAACTATCAATCACCTTCCACTTGATCGGCTGCCTTCTTAGTGCATGATTCGTCTGCTTGTACTCCGAGCTTAATGAAGGGGAATTCGAAGTGAGGAGCAATAAATGATGGGGATTCCCTCGTATAAGTCCTCACCTATGTCTACTTCAATTTATTGTTGTAGTTTGACGACTAGATGCTTGAATTTGACCTCGAAATCCATTAATAATCTGCATTAAATACATGTTAGACCACATGGCATAATAACTAACTTCACTCACCCTATAAGCATGAATATAATCATAAAATCATAGAATAAGCTAAGAGAATGGTTGATTTGACTAGGTTAGGAGGTAAAATGAGCCCACATAATTACCCATTTATGCGGCTCATTAGTTTGGTAAACTTTCCATGGACGAAAAGGGTAAGGCTTTTAACCTTGACACAGACGATGAGGAGGAGGACCTACAGGACCTCGTAGATGAGATAGAGGCACATGAAGAGATGACATAAGACATCCAACTGGTGTGCACTGCGGCTCAACTACTTGAATATGTTCTTCCACGAAAAGGGAAAGTTAAGGTACCCCAGGATCTGGATTCCATTAAGAGTGCACTGTAAACCCCGCTCTTCCTAGACAAAGTTCTGTTCGAAGGCTCGGCCCTGGGCCGAGTGCCCACAATGAAATTTGAAGGCTGGGACCTCGCAGATGGTGAAAATTTCCCACATTTACAAATAGATAACTTCATGAAACAAATAAAGGAGGGGTCCGTTACAATTCGAGAACTGCAGAAATGGCTGCTAGGTGTGGAGAAGGTTGGGCTACTCCACCTGCTATGGATTCCACATTTTTACCATGCGCCGATTACGATCTTTGTCATCAGACACCTAATTTTCCTGGTGTTATAGACATTCTTGGGCACTTCAACCCCAATCATAAATGTCCATAAAATGAGGGCTCCTAAGTCCTTAAAAGTGTTGGTTCACTGCCTAAAGGAACAAGGTCAGTTGATTACGTCATCTCCCAGAATTTCGCCATTGAAAACTGCTGATAAATGCTCAAAACTGGACCATACTGAAAGCTCAATGCAGAGGGTGCGATGCATATCACCTTCCCAGTGTACAGGGTGCAATTCATACTGAATTTCTCCTCTGTAGGGTGCGATGGTCAGGAATGGACAAATGGCAGGGACAAAAAGGTGAGGTGAAAGATCATGGAATCTTCCAGAAGCTTCCCCTCTGAAACTTGCCTCTCTGTTTTCGACCAGGGATGAGTAAGAGATCATCATTCTCCAAGTGCAAGTAGGAACTATCAGAGAGAGGACACTAATCAAGATCCCAGAAGATGACTCGCCTCTCTGTAATCATCTATATATGGATCCCTCATCACAGAGATCCAGAG
>APFE030047586.1:0-71657 GCA_000404065.3 Pinus taeda | reverse complement strand
TTTTTGTTGTGTAGCCATCTCTATTTGGATGTATTTTCTTCTTTGTTCAGTTGAAATGTTTGGACAAATTTGTACCCCCACAGGACCCTTTTTTCATCACTGTCCAACACCCCACAAAGATGCCTCCTCAGACGGGTATATGAACCACAATATGGTTTTCCTTCATGACAACCATGAGGGCACACAAATTTGTAAGATCCACCACCCTTTCCCCATCAAGTTTGGTCACATAGTTCCACAAGGATGTTGATGTAGCTTTCCCATCTTGTGTTTCAGTGTCCCCTTCAGGTTCATCCCCTTCCTCTTCAAACCCTTCCTCCTCATCATACATTGGGTCACTCATATTAGGACCACTGTCCTCTTCTATTTCTTCCCTTCTATTCCTATTCCCCTTTGCCATCATTAAAACCAAGAGTGGAATGATACATAGAAGCCAAAAGAACACCATCTTGGAATATGGATATAGATGGTGGACAACCTATAAGTAAAGGAGCAAGTAGAAACAATGGGAAAGAGTAGGAGGGAGGAGAAAAATACAAAAAAATTGTCAAAAAAATAAGGGAGTTTGGGGGTTGAACTTACCTCTTTAGCTCTTGTAGATGAAGTCCTCCAAGCTCTTGCTCCAAGCTCCTCCTCCTTCTCCTAGCTCCTCCTTCTTCACTCCTCCAAGCTCTCCTCTCTTCTCCTCTCCTCTCTTCTCTTCTCCAACTCTCATAAACTCAAAGTGAGAAAATGAGGAATGAATGGGGGCCTTATTCTTTTCATTCCTCACTTTAACCTCACTCTAACCTCACCCTAACCCACCCCCTTTATGCTAAGTTAACATAAATTAAAAAAAATAACAAAAAATGTTTTTTTCCCTTGCGCGCGGCCTTATTTCCCGAAGCGTACGCTTCCTCCTCCAAAGCGCCATGCTTCTGAGGCCTGAAGCGCCGTACAAAGCGCACTTCGGAGGCCTGGAAGCGATGCTTCCGTATCACGCTTCCAAATTTCCAGGAAGCGGCTAAAAATGCCGAAGCGGCGCTTCCGAATTCGGAAGCACTGCTTCCAGCCAAGCTTCCTAGGCGCTTCCGTACGGGACACGCTTCGGGGCTTGGAACCGGGGGGGGGGGGGCGCTTCGTGCAACATTGCTTGTGATGTCATCATAAAAAAGTATGAAAGATCGCTGAAATAGAAGTCTATAGCAGTCATTTGTAGAAGGATGTAGCTCTTGGTAACCTCATTAGAATGGAAGAAGAAAGTCATTTAGTATGGAGCTTATCATGCATCATTCAAGAGAAGCATTTGTTGGATAATGATGATCAAGATTCTTTGTTGAAATCTTCATTGGAAGGTTCACCTACTGAAAGAAGCAAGTGTCTCATCGAGAATTCCACCTTGTATTAGATTCATGGAATGATGGTATGATGTCAGAAGAAATTATGTTGAGAATTCAATAGGGCAATGATTATGATTAATTCTCTTTAATTGATAACTGCTTGTGATTCCTTTTTAATTATTAGCTTTGTTCCTTATTATTATATGTGTGAAACATCAAACAACTACCAAAACAAGAAGAACAATGACACGATATATAGGTTGCAAGCCAAGGCCAAAACCTCTCCTCTTGAGAGGAAAACCCTTAAATCTCTTCTCTTCCTTATAGATTCTTCAATTGGCGAATTCCATGACCTTAAGACTGAGGCCAATACCCTCCAAGACCAAGACCAACCTCTTTGGATGATGTGCCAACTTCGATCTAGTCAAACCCAGTCAAATCTCTTCCAGTAGCACCTTTTCGACCTCCAGTTGCAAGATTTTCAGCCTCCTACTGTAGATTTGAATTTTCAGCCTCCTAGCAACTGTTGCTGCCACACGTGGGAACTTTGATCTTCTTCTAGAGCCCTCCTCGGACCTTCGCTTGCCTTTCCTTGACTTATGGAGCTTAAGAGTTACCCTTGGTGACCTTCGCTTGACCTCTTTGCCTCCTTTTCTCCAAGATCAAACTTGAAGATGGATGCCCTAGGTCTAATGCAAAAAACCTAGTCCTCTTTAGCACATGAAAGAGAAAGATTGCCAAAACATAAATCTCCTTCATCCTTCTTCTTCTTCGTTGCCTCTTCCCTCCTCTTCCTTTGCTAGAATGAGTGGTGAGTGAGTGTGTTTCAAGGAGGACAAGTCTTCTTATATTTATAGTCTTCTTCAAGGGTGGACGTGACTCTTCCTTTAAGCCAACATGCCAGTTGCCAGGCCGACTTGGTCTTGGAGGGTATTCCAACACTTTTTAAAGACAAACTAATTTTGTTTAAAAGTTACAATGTGCCCAAAGGGGTCTTCAACTTATGACAACGACTCTTTTGACTTCTTGACCTAGGACAAACCTTAGAAGCACTTAATGGGTGCTTGACCTATAAAATAAAATGACCTTGAGCATAAAACCCATGCTCCAAAAATAATAACAGTAATTTTTTTTCATCATAATTTACAAGAATCAAAATTATATTTCATACTTATGAAGAACAAACCTAGTTACACATTTTTTAACAAATGAAGCAGGTCAAAGTGATTGAAGTTCTTTCAATCAAGGAAGCTATTGAAGGAAGTCTAGATGACCTAAAAGAAGAAATGAGGTATGTATGCATATATTTAATTGAGTCATGTCATATGGTTGTAGATAACATGGATGAATGCTCTACCTCAAGAGCATGATCAAAATAAAGGATCTCCTCTTTTGGAAAGATGCATAAAGGCATGGTTCACACTTGGCTAGATGAAATCAACATAATATGTCCTCATATAAAAAATGAGGTGGTTCACAAAGTCAAAGGAATTATGGATGGAAGTTCCTGGGATGCAATATGTGAAGAAAGTAAGGAAAGATCATGAAAGATGCAACTATGGTCACATAGAAAAGGAAATCAACATCTAATGAACTAGAAGAATTGACTGACATCTCCAGGGAAAAGGTATGAAGACTTCGATGATGTCTGGAAAGGAAGATGACCCTTGACATCTAATATCTTTTTGGGAGATGTGTCAATATGTATGCAGGATGTTGATGTGATAACAAGCATATGTCATGATGAAAAGACAATCACAAAGGTAAGTTTGATTTAATGTTCATTTTTGATTTGTTTAAACAATATGTGGATGGGCTAATGCAGGGCTACCAAAGGAAGAGCTGTAGATGTCATTTACAACTGATACTCATGCGGTAGGATGAAAGATCTTGAACAAAACATGATATGAAGAAGGTAGCAAGGTATGAAGGAAGACCAAATATGGACTAATGAATCACTTTTTGATGAAAAGAAGGATGACATGACTGGCATAATTCATAAATGAAAGTGATGGATGGTCGATGCCCTACGAAGAAGTCCCAAAAGATGTAGGCTCCATAACAAAGAAGAAATTCACGACATCGAAAGAGGAAGTTCTGATTATTTACAAGCAGTTGGTTGTCCCATGATCTCCACCTAGAGAGTTGCTGGAAGCAAGTCCTTGGTTAAGGGAAGGCTTGGTCAAGTCCCTAGTTAAGAGGGAGCTTAAGTAGATTCCTTCATTGGAATGAGTATATTCTCCCTGGTTAAGAGGGAGAGATAAACACATCATTCTTGTCTTCACTTGTGAAGATAGAATGGAGGATTGGGTAAGCATCTGACATCCAATACTCTTCGAGGATGTGGTAGGGCATCCAAGATAAGAGTAGTCTTAGAGGATCGATATTCTTTGAGGACTGGGAATCCAAGATAAGAATAGTCCTGGAAGGACATACCCTATGAACACTCGGGTGGGGGGTATAAATCATTGGTCTCGCTAACATTGTGCTTTGATCTTGTGGAGAGATAGAGTTGTTAGTCAAGGCCTTGCTATATGGCAATGCGGGATGATATGATGCTAAACAAATGGGCTACCAATCCAACTCTTCTTATGAGAATTCTTCAAATTGAGAATGTCCAAGTACCTTGTATGGATTATGAATACCTCCCTAGTTAAGAGGGAGCATTGAAACATGTAACCAAGTTTGGTCTTCATAATGACATATGCAATGTTGATTATGTATTCAATGAAAAGAGAAAAAATAAATTTATTATTATTGTGCTTGAGGCATGGGTTTCATGCTCAAGGGAAATTTATTTTAGGTCAAACTCCCATTGAGAGCTTCTAGGATTTGTCATTGAGTCTATAAAGTCAAAAGAGTCATTGTCATGTATGAATAACCCTTCTTGGGCATGTTACATATTGTAAGAAAATTATTTGAGTCAAATTAGAGTCAAAAGACCCTCCAAGACCATGTCACACATACAAGCATTAAGTCGGCCTCATGGAGCAACAAGTCGGCCTAAGGACATGTCAAGTCGGCCTAATAGGAGGCTCAACGAAGCCTATATATAGGGCACTCAGCCTCATTTGGAGACACTTCACACTCACACACAAGTTCGATGATAAGGACAAGAAGGAGTGCGAAGAAGAGGAAGAAAAAGAAAGGAGGAAAAGTCGAGCTATTTTGATTTGTTTTTGGGCTACTTCTCTCCACACGTGTGAAGGAATTAGGGCACATATTGCTACAGTGAAATCGAGTTGCAGAAGTGATGTTAGGTCATCAAGAAGCACTGTTTTGGAAGCCGAGTTCTCTAGGAGAGAGAATCTACCCAAGTAAAGAAGAGAAGTTGCAGTTTCTGGGCAAGTCAATGTTGTTGTCAAAGTTGTAGTTTCTAGGCAAGTCGAAGTTGCTGTTTTTGGGAAAGTTGCAGTTGCAGTTGCATAGTAGGTCGAAGTTGCTGGAAGGAGAAGCTATTCAAAGAGGAAGCATTGACTTGGTCTTGGAGGGATCCTTGGTCAAGGGTCTAGGTCTTGGAATTTGTCAATTGAAGATTCTATAAGAAGAAGAATTTTGGTGGGTTTTCTGCTCATCTTGGAGAGGTTTTGGCCTTGGCTGATCATCTACATCTTGTGTCCTTTGTCTCATTGTTCTTTATGGTTTGGTGGTTGGTTGATGAATAAAACACTAATAAGAAACAAGCAAAGATGAATCTAATCAAGAAAAGCAAAAATACATCACAAACAATTATCATAATAAGAGAAATCACCTCCTTTTGCGGCCCCTAGATTTCTCAACATGTCGTGGAATACTTCAGTCACTCGCTTCTGCCTCTTCCGGATCTAGATATCCTCCTCCAGATCACTATCTCTACCCCTCTGACACTTTGCTACTCGATCTATGACTTGATGACTTTTGCTGAATCACCTGCATTGGAGAACCAATTTGTCTAGATCACTGAGTATCTGCAACTGGTTGCACTCTCAAGTGCTTCTCACCTTCAAGTGTTCTCCAAAGTGTATTCTCCATCTACCCATCGACTTCTTATAATCTCCAGTTGAGATTTCAACGACCATGATTAAAACTTAATCAATGGTTGAGATTATCTCTAAATAGACCTGTGTGAGTTCCTAGATAATTCACACATTTCTTAATGAATTTCGATAAATTAACCCCTTTTTTAAAGTTAGACTTAGAATTTTTTTTAATTATGATCAATTGATTTAATTGAGTCATTTCTAGGTGGAATTTTCAGAAATGATTCTGGGTTTTAGAGAACTCAGGTGTTGTAGCATTTCCACAAAGTTTCGAGACTAGAACACATTGGATGCTACAAAAACTAACACATGGTTATTGGATACCTTGCCCCCCAAAATTTTGCTTTAAATTTTATAAATTTATATGATACAACTTTTTAGAAATGAAATACCTCCACATATAACATCCTGCCTTTGAATAGCACCATCGAAGTATCCCCAAGCCCCCTACTTATCAATTGGAGGGTGAATCGGTATCCTTGTTTTCTGAACCTTTGTGGAATTTTTTTTGATTTTAAATATTGATCTAATTTGGGCTGCACATTGAAAGGATGGCATATATCTTTTGTGAAATATATCAGCATTTCTAGCTAACCAAATTCCCCAAAATACTACAAGAGAAGAGCTCTGAAG
Organism: Pinus taeda; assembly: GCA_000404065.3. NCBI lineage: Eukaryota > Viridiplantae > Streptophyta > Pinopsida > Pinales > Pinaceae > Pinus > Pinus taeda. The sequence goes on along the minus strand of APFE030047586.1, from coordinate 65,686 downwards.
GCTTCTGACACTGCTTGTTCAAACACACCTCTATTGTCTACCCTTGCCATCCATCTTCAGTGCCAGGCACATATCCATCTTTGTCTAGACTTTTCTAGCATATGTACAACCATTTAGAAGATCTATTTTTTAATTCTTGTTTGCACAAAGTACGACATTATGGTCCATGAAGACTACATTTTTGTAAAACTTCCCATGTTAATGCTTTATTCCTTATATCTAAACACATATATACCTTTGTTTTGAGAGGGGCTTCGACCTTCCACAGGGCCTTCTAACACCAGTCCTCCCCTTTTTGGTTTGCATCCATAAATATTACTTTGTACCCGAATCTAGAAATATATGCCCCTAGGTATGGGTCTTGACTAGACCAGAACATCCTATCCTTATTTTTCTGAATACGACTCTTCATGAATTGAACAATATATGCTTTCCACCAATCAACTTCTAACTATGTCATACTATCATCTTTCCATTCTTCCATTGCCAGATTGAGATAGTTATTGCATCAGCAGCTTGGCCAAGATTGTGAATTCCTTGGCATTGTAAAGTAGATAAATTAAATAAAAATAACATTAAATCTTAAAAAAACACCATTTTTAATCATTAAATATGTTCATTTGTTGGAAAAAAAGAAAATTTTCAGGTTTTTGGATATATATATATATTGTTATATTCTTCCAATTTTAAATCTTAAAAAACATCATTTTTTAATCATTAAATAATGTATTTGTTGTTGAAAAAAGAAAATTTTCAGGTTTTTTGATATATATATATATATTTTGTTATATCTTCAAAATTTGAAATTTATACATGGATGAACCGACTAGACCAGGACATCCTATCCTTTTTGTTCTGAATATGACTCTTCATGAATTGAACAATATATGCTTTCCACCGATCAACTTCTAACTATGCCATACTATCATCTTTCCATTCTTCCATTGCCAGATTGAGATAGTTATTGCATCGGAAGCTTGGCCAAGATTGCGAATTCCTTGGCGTTGTAAAGTAGACAAATTATTATTAAAGAAAAAAAGCACCATTTTTAATCATTAAATATGTTTTTTTATTGGAGAATTTTCAAAATTTATATATATGTATATATTCAGAAAACTGATAATGAACTTGACATTTTATATATCTATATAGGGCAAGACTCAGGAGAGACACAGAGAGTATATTTATATTAAGAGAGATTATATATCTATTATTTATATATTTAAATTGATTTTAATATTTGAATATTTTGATTCAGTATTAATTTTGATTATTATGTAAATTACATAATTAAAAATATTTTATATTTTTATATTTTCAATTTTTATTTTATATTATTACGCTCTCAATTAGCTTGTTTCCTATAGATTTTGGAGAAACCTCTAGCCGTTTTCCGGACACCCATACCAAGTTCCCAATGTTGCCACGTTCCAGGAACCATGCAACATAGTATATATATATATATATATTAAAATTTGAAATTTATATATGGATGAATCGAGTGTGAAATTTTATCCAAGTTTCATGGGAAATTTTGATTTTTTTTTTCCGAATTTCATGGTCACCGAATTTGAAGCAAACCCAAAGCATGTGACATACATAAGAAGTAGGTTACAGTTGCTATGTTTTTCTATAGATGCGAAGTCAAAGCTGCAGTAGGCTTTGCATCTCAAGCGGTGTGGCTTAGGAGAGTTCTTGAAATGCCATTACAATTCTGGTATGCGATGCAAACGCCACCCTCACCCCCCCTGGAACCATGAACACCATCATTTATCAAGCCAAGGATGTGATTACCTTGGAGGTGGGGAGTCATGAATTATGGCCTTGCTGTTTCAAATAACAACTCATTTGTTGCCCTTCCTTGCAGCCACTACTTGAGCACAGGCCTCTTTCAGCTTTTTGAAAGGTGCCATTTCATGGATTAGTAAGAAACAGATTCTAGTCAGTTTTTGTGCCACAGAGGCAGGGTTCGAAGGTATGGTAGGTGTTGCATGTCAAGCAGTGTGACTTAGAAGAGTTCTTGAATTTGCAAGTTCTAAGCATTGCCAAGCAATTCCTTTATCTGCAACAAACAGTGTGATGAAACTGGAGGGAAATCCAGTTCTTCATACAAGAACGGAACATCTTGAAGTCCACCATCATTTCAGTGAAAAAAATGTACAGCATAAAAAAAGTTGAACTCTTGTGTTTTCCTATACGGGATCGGTTAGCTGATATTTTTATGAAGTCTTTGCCAAAACAAAATATTTGTAAATTTTCTGACATGCTCGGTATAAAAGTTAATGGTGTGGTCACTCAGGTAGGATGCCAGACATTACTGATGCTGTTAACTTTAGAATTAGATTTAGAGTTAGAATTATGTCTAGAATAGTTGATAATGTTTGCTTAATAGGTTACTTGAGATATTCTTCCGTACTTTTAGGAGTTCTTCTGTAACATCTGGTGTTATGTTTTTGTTGAATAAAATATTAATAAAACATACGGTCAAGTCATCTGGCTTTTTCAAATTTTCTTGTTCATTTCGTTCACACATATCTACTAAGATTGGAATTCACGTTCATTTGCTTTCTTCCTTTATTATAGCAAATTAGTAATGCATGCAAAGCTGTACCATGTTTTGTGACTCCTAAAACTGTAAAAATGATTATATTTATTAAAGTTGCTGTGTAGCTAACTTTCTTTTACTGATTGAGACTATTTCTAATGATTCGTTTTATAATGAAGGGCCTAACTTGGATGTAGTTACTCTGTTTTTGGAGAATCAATTGCCTATAGAAGAAAGAGGGCAAAACCATACCATTCCTTTAGTATTTATCCCTGGTTGGAATATAAAGGGGAAAACCATACTGAATGAATGCCTTTTGATTACTTGGCATAACTCTTTTTATGGGCCATTTTGTGATTATTTTTGTCCTGAATGCTGTGGGCTGAAGTGCTTATTATTCTATTGTCAGCATAACTCTTTTTATGGGCCATTTTGTGATTATTTTTGTCCTGAATGCTGTGGGCTCAAGTGCTTATTATTCTATTGTCATATTGTCATATGCATGTTGCATTTTAAGTGTTCTCAAAGAATAGATTAGTGATAGCTACAAAGTAGAATGTCACAGATCTAGTTTCTTACACAATTTCTCTGTTCAGAAATACAGACTTTATCTTAGAAGGCTAAGCGAAGTAGCTCAACAGCAAAGTGGGCTAAACTCTTCCTTTGGAGGAACTGCAGAAGTAAATTTAGGTTCCATGAGTGCCCTTGGAAGGCTCGACTTACAAGCATTTGCAGCATCTGGTCAAACATCACCACAGACTTTAGTGGCAATGCAAGCAGAACTCTTGGGAAAAATAAATGCAAAAAATGGTTTGGGAATATCTGGAGAGACATTCTGTTTGCCAACCGCATTCCACGGTGTAAATTCTAATTCGTTAAACAGCTTAGGGTTTGGACAACAATTGATGAACAATCAGGGTGGTGTACTGCAGGGCTTTCCTAGTGGTCTCAAACTGAAGCAACTGTCTCTGTCTCAGTCACAACCTAATATTTCTTCATATGAGAATGGCGCATTTTCAATGAATGATACATCTCCGGGACTTCCATTTTTTCCACAGCTCTCAACAGCTGCTGTGGCTCTGAGAGATCTGGACCATATATATGGGTCAAATAACAATTTAGGATTGGATCTACACGACAAGACATTGATGTTGAAGTTATTACAGCAGCAACAGCTACATCAGACACCTGGACCACTGCCACATCAATCTGGTGCACAGCTGCATGGTCAACAAGTTCTAAATCTGCCATCCTCCAGTCTTTTAGGTCAACCGACACTTTCGAATACTTTGTCTACCCTAGGTAATGCCAACAGCAACCAGGGCAATAGTCTTATTGGTCCTGGTTCAGCACAAAAGAATCTCATAACACCAGAAGGGCATGATTTAACTCTGCATGCATGTAATGCGTATTTTGGAATTCAAAGGATGGAAGATGTTAATCAGAGTCTTAATTCTATGCCAGTAAACAGTGTTTTTCAGCCAAGAACTGTTGCATCTACCCCATTGTCTTCTGGAGCTGAAGGTGTAATACGTTTGCCAGGGATGAACATCCCTAGAGAGACTCCGGAAGTCTTCAATTCCCAGGGTTTAAGAAGTTCTGGTGTAAATTGCAATGCATTGAATGGCTTTGCTCCCGGTTTAACTCAGGGTAATGTACTGGGTTGTAAAGTTCCAAAAGCTGCTTTCAATCAAGGTTTAGGACCAATGGTGATCCCTACCCTAAATCCACATTTCAGTCAAACTTCCTCTGGATTGCAGGGCTTGAATCCTGGAATACAAGATCATGTTCTGAGTCAGAGTCTTGGATTTTCAGGAAAGGGATCAAATCTCCCCAACAGATTCACATCAAATGATGGACACCTGAGGACGATCAGCAATACACCAAGTCAAAGTGATTAGTCTAGAGCCGATACTGGGACAAGATTCAAGGACAGAGTATCAGACTTGATGGTAAGTTCTACAAGTCATTGCTCATTATTCTGTGCAGTTGTAGACATTTGGCCCCTTTATGAAAATTCTATGTTCAAAGTCCAAATGGTTTATCTTTCTGGCATTTGATTTTTTTTACCTTGGAAAAAACCCATAATTTTAATTAATAGAATAAAAATTACATTTTGTAAACACATCTAGTGTGTATGCAACTGAGATCCAATAGAGGATCAATAAAAAGATCAAAAAGAGGACCGAGTGTGGCATGAGGGGTCAGCATACAATATGCCTCAGAAAAATAGCAAAAAATAACAATAAATGTACAGCAAGTTATGGCTGACTTGTGCAAAGTTTTTCTCTTTTCCCTTTTTGTTTTTGCACTTTTTGCCAACCATCAGAATTTGGTTCAATAAGAATCAACGCCAAATCTTGTCTCTCATGTGGAGCTTTCTTGTCAGAATCTGAGCTTTCTGATACATGTGCTCTTTTGGAGCCACCAGATCCATCCAGTGCCATAGAGTCTTCTGGATCTTTATCAACCTGATGCACAATGTCAGCGGTCTGTTGTATCGTGGCACCCCCTTCTTGGGCAACATCCTGCAAATCTGTTCCACTAGTTCCATCATTGCCTGGGTGACTATCTTTTTTGTCTTCTTCTTCCTCCTCAGAGGGGCATTGTTCTATGAACTGCCATCTTTTTGTTTTATTTGCTGGTTTTTTCCTTTTGGGATTCTTCTTGCCTGGGGGCATGAACGCTGTAAATGGCCTGTCTGATAACAAATACGGCGCCTAAATGCCATATTTTCATAGCCTAAAACTTGTGACCAGCAAAAGTTTTGATGCTTCAAATTTATGTGATAGGGAAGTTTGTTGAGGTCGATCTCCACATATTCTGGCATATGTGAAGATACTATTTTCTGCTATTTCCATATCCACTTTTTTGAAATTTACCAATGTGTTGCCGATATCTTCGAGAACTTTGTGATGCCAGAATGGGAGTGGAAGATTTGGGAGTCTAATCCAAACCAGCATCGTAGATACCACCATAGATTTTGCATCAAACTCAGTGAACCAAGGAGTAGTGAAAAACCTGACTCTTCCCAAAACCAGGGTCCTGCATTTAAAGCATAGTTCATGTCCTTCTGTGTTTCAAACTGAACTATAAAATCGTTTAGAGCATAAAAAAATTCAAATTCAGGAGGCCAAGCTGTGGCAATCCATTGAATGAGTGCTTCTGGTTTGGGCCAAAAGCCATTAAATCTGCAGATGACAGCTTTTGTTTGTAGAACAGAGAACAAGGAGTTAACCTCTGGAAGCTTTATTTCCAGTGAAGGATTATTTTCCGTTTGTTCAACTATATATGGGCTCGAAAGATTTTGAGGCTGAGCTGCAAGGACAGTAGTGTTCCTTTGAACTGCTTCTTTAAAGGAGAGAGAAGGCCCTTTGGAGGACTCTGTAACAGGAGCCCCTCCTCGGAGTCTTGAGTTCAGTATGATAAAAGAGTCTTTTGTGATGTTATAATCTTCCAGATTGGAAGAGTCTGATAAAACTTTACCATTATATTGTAGATATTGATAAAAGGATAAAACTTTACCATTATATTGTAGATATTGATAAAAGGATGGTATGCCCCACCAAGATTCAATGAATAGTTTGATAGATAATATGGAGGATGAGCTATTAACCCAAATGAGCTTGGAATCCCCACTATTTTTTTTTATGAAAATCTGAAAGTGGGTCGCCCTACTGGAGCCTGACAGAGGCGGGCATATCACAGATTGTGCCGCAGTATGTGAAACCACCAATCTGGAATCCACCTATGAAAAATCAGGGGGGCAAAACCACCCCCGACCTTGCGGAGAGTACGACCTGTCGGAAGGACGGAGGAAGAGTGAGGGGGGGAAATGCTTGCGGACCCAGCAAAACAGGGGAAACTCTTATAATATCTCGAGGCCTCCACGCGACGATAGAAATTTCCAAAGGAAATAACCGTAGTGAAAAGCTAGTGCGAAGGAATTACGAAAACAATTACCAAAACAAAAGATGGCAGCCGGCTTGAGCAAGAACCGTGGTTTCTCGCAGAAGACCTACACCCTTATAGACTTGAGAACACATACTCTCCAGCAGCCACACATAGCATAAGGACTTCGCCTACATCCGTGGAGAAGCGACCACTCTCGGCTCAGCCCCATTGAAGCAGAGGATGAGAAAATGCTTTGCCCAGGCACCCTGCGGTGGTGCCATGCGAAGATACAGCGGAAATGGGAACCCTAGCCTCCAGAGCCGCGTGCCATTCCTCTTCCTCTGGCATTTGATGTTTTTAACAAGGACCTATAAATATGTAATACGTTCTTTGGTTAATTATATGTTATTTGCAGCATCCAGTTTGTTGGGATTTTTGTGAAGCTGTAGTGAGTGCTTTTCGTTTGTTCTGGTTTAATGCAGACACGTTCCTTGCTCTTAGCAGTTAATGTGCATTATAAAATTGTGGGAAAATGACAAAAAAATACGAAAGTCAATGTTAGTCTTTCAACTACTAGTTATTGGTGATTCTGCTGTTTTTATTATTGGAACATTCCCTTTTCGACTAGTTAGCTAACAAATATGGGGTTTAAATATTGTGAACTGCTGCCTGCAACAGGAGGGGACTAGACTTGCAGAGGGTGAATTCAGTCTGGATGGCTACAATTGAACAATTTTCATGCGAAATTAATTGGTGTGTGCTTTAGTCAATTTGAAGCATAAAGTTGGTCTTCAAGCTGGAAGAGTGACATGACTGTCATGATTATACAGGTTGTAGATTCCAATTCTGAAATGAGAATTAGGTGATTCCTTTCTTAAGTAGTCCACTGATCTTCGCTTCAGTTCGGAAAAATTCTTCAGAAGATGTCAATACTAATGTATCAGTGCCTTCTTTGTTCTCATATTGCCCCAAGGAGCCTCTTAATTATGGTATTCACTGTACAGGGGTATCACTTTTTTCCGTGGTTGAGTCTGATTCAGAAAACCAGGTGGAAATTTCAGGGCTTTTACGTGAAAAGGCTAGCTTGAAATTCAAGGACCACAAATTGTCTATGTACAAAGTACACATGTATTTTAGATGTAATTTATACGAGGAAATATTGATGGCCAGATCTTTTGGGAAAGCATGGGATCTGTGTGCTTCTGGAACTGGGCTTTGCATGTAATAATTATCAGCCGCGGATACAATTTAGATTTGTTTTGCCCTAAGTGACTTACTGCAACAGATGGAATAGAACTGCAGAAGGTCTTTCTGTACATGTATGCAGAGAAAATGGAATTTACCACATCTCAAATTTTCTTATGTGACAGACATCCCATGTAAAATTATGGCTTGGTCTGTTACAAAGATGTCTGTATGTGTTGCTGCCTTTCTCTAGTCGTAATAATCTTGTATGTCTTCTTCAGCATATCCAGTTGTGTATTGGATACTACTGCCTGAAGCAGCAACTGAAAGTTCAAAGTAAATCCTTTCAGAAAGCAGGAGCAAGAATGATACGACGGAATGGCACCATCAAATGTGTCTAATGCTCCTAATTTTTCTTGAAATAATAGGTTATCTTCCTTCCCATCAAATGAGAGACTGTTCTTTTCTCATGAAATGAAATGAGAAATTATTATTGTTATTTTTTTCTCGTGAAATGAGACTATTCATCTTCATTTAATGGAGGCTACTGTCTAGCCATCATTTTCCACAGACTAATTTCATCATATGCAATATAATGTTTTCACTGCAAAGTTGAATGGCAACTCAGCCAGCTGTACAAACAAATACGATGGTGATAAGTGATAGCTGTAAATGGAACACATTTTTCCCTGTTTTTTTGTTTTTTGCTTACCAACTAACTGGTTTCTAGGAGGAATTTTCAACCATCGAACCTGAAACAACATATATTGTGACATTGATTGTTCTGCATAGTCAATAATTTATCATAGCGGTTTAGGTGGCACTTTCTAATTTTGTTTTCGTTTTCATGTTCTTTATTGGGTGGATATTTCGATCCATTCACAGCATGAAATCCCTTAATAGAAGGCAATCAAGGAAACATGGACCGATATTTCGTTCTATTAACACCTTGAATCCCTTAATAGAGGGCAATCAAGGAAACATCGACCTAAAGGTAAGTTGTACAATTTTTCAAGTCCTTTTTTCCACAAGGGAAGAAAAAAAATTAAATTCAAGTTAAGAGAATTTCATGATCTGAAAGATGCAGCTTGGGTATAATTCTAGAATAAACTTAAAGATTAATTTTGGAAAGCATTTCATGTACAAGTTTTAGGAGAAAATAAAATGAAATGTAAAGTAATTATTTTAATGTTCACAAAAGAGCATGTAACGATAAAACATGGAGAGCCTAATGCATCTCCTAACTAATTGAACGAAAAGTATATAATGGGGAACATAACACGAGAATTGTTTTTATTTAACCAAAATTAAGAGATTCCAACCAATGTTAGGCATACCCATATGTAGATTTTAGATTTTGAGACTGCAGAAGAATTAAACTCAAGGGAAGGCTTTGCTATCTTGTTCAGTCTACTTTATCCACTTAAGTGTTAGCATGTTAAAAATCAGCGTAGATCCATCTTAACTCCAGATCTATCAAGCGCTTAGAGGGATCAAATCTCTCGAGGTGCAAACCTTTTTTGTGCAAAACTTGAGGAAAGGTTTGCACCTTGAGAGATTTGATCCCTCTCGGCGCTTGATAGATTTGGTGTTAAGATGGATCTACACTGGTTTCAGTCGTGTGCCGCCAAAGAAAATCTATCGAACATATGATTACTTTGATCAATAATATGTAAATACATTTAATATTCATATAATCATTTTAAATATGCTAAATGTATTTGAGATTTATCTCGTCATTTTAATTTTAAATTTGCTTAGTTACCTCAATTTGTTGAGATGATAAATATGGTTAATAACTTTAATGATGAAAAATGATAGAAATAAAATTTTTGAATGCAAAGTGACAATGTAATAGTGTTGAATGATAGAAATGTGATAATAAGAATGTAGTCAAATATAAATAGTATTCATTGTGATCAATCTCAAACTATTTGCTTGTAATATTCTTAGTGTCACTTTTGTTAGTTTTGTCATATTTTCATATCGATTATATGAAAATAATAGTCGAAATTGTAAACCATTTAAATCTTTAGCTCGAGTTGTAGTAAACATCATACCTTGTCTCTCTTTCTCTCCAATATTAATAGATTGAATTACTATAACACAAAAATCAATATACATTGTCAATAAATTTTTGTGCTTACACTGAAATCAATGCATAGTGTTAATCCAATCACTTTAAAATTAATGTGCCATCATACATCCAATTACATCAAATCAAAAATCAACATTTACATTGAAATCAATGCATTTAATGCAAACAATCAAATAAGATTAGAAATCAGTGCATTTAATGCAAGTAATCAAATATGATTAGAAATCAACATCTACACTCAAATCAATGTATCTACTGCAAGAATCAATAGGATTGAAAACCAACATTTACACTTAAATCAATGCATTTAGTGCAAACAATCAAATAGGATTAGAAATCACCATCTAGACTGAAATCAATGCATTTAGTGCAAACAATCAAATAGGATTATAAATAATCTACATTGAAATCAATGCATCTAGTGCAAGCAATCAAATATAATTAGAAATCAATATCTACATTGAAATTAATGCATCTAATGAAAACAATCAAATAGGATTAGAAATCACCATTTACACTGAAATCAATGCATTTAGTGCAAACAATCATATAGGATTATAAATCATTTACATTGAAATCAACGCATCTAGTGCAAGTAATCAAATATAATTAGAAATCAACATCTCCAATAAAATCAATGCATTTAGTGCAAGCAATCAAATAGGACTAGAAATCACCATCCACGTTGAAATTAGTGCATCTAGTGCAAGAAATTTTCTTTCCTCCCCCTCTCCATCTATATCTATATCTCCCTCCATCTCTCATTCTTTGTCTCTCTATTTCACCGCCCAAACTCACATATTCTCGCAATCCATATATATCAATCTCTCTATCCCTCCCTCCTCGTCTCCATCTCTCTTCTTCCCTCTCTTCACCTTCCATCTATATCTCTATCTCCCTCTGTTTTTCTATATCACCCCCAAAACATACACTCTCTTTCTCCAATCTATCTATCTATCACTCCCTCCTCTCTTTGTCTCTCTCTCTTCCCCTTCCCTCTCCCTCACTTCTATCTCTCTTCCCTCATGCTGTCCTCTCTCCCTCTCTCTCCATCTTCTTTACCACTCCCTCTCTCTCTCTGTTTTTCTTTTTACCTTCATCTCTCTCCCCTTCCATCTCCATCTCTCTTTTCCTATCTATCTCCACTCTCTCACAACCTCTCTCTTTCTTCCTCTCTCCCTTTTTCTCCCATCTCTCTCTCTGTTCACCCTCCAACTTTGTTAGTATATGCCTCTCTCTCTCCATATCTCCTTTGTCTCATAATCTCACCCCCAAACATACACACTCTCTCTCCATCTCTCCCTTGTCACTCCCTCTCTCTCTCTCTCCACTTCTCACTCTCTGTCTTTCTTCTTTCGTCCTCTCCCCCTCCAATTCCATCTCTCTATCCCTCCCTCTCTCAAGTCCTCTCTCGTCCTTCCTCTCTGTTAGAGTCTTATATTATAGGGATCTTAATCATGTTGGTCTTTCTATTTATCCCAGGTCAATTTATAAAGGTCGGTCTTGATATCTTAACTAGTATGGTTTAAAAATGTATAGTTTTGGGTTGAGTGACATGCAAAGTATGTCTATCTTGCTAAAGTCCAACCATCTAATGTCTTGAGGCTTCATTATTAAAGGAGTAATCATAGGGTGTCATAAATTATTTTGGTCATCATAAGTTAATCACCTAAGGCTAGAGGTCAAGTTACATCAAAGCAATCATGAAAAAGATTGGGCACAAATTTGTAGGTGTTTGAGTAAGTTTAGATGTCATTTCGTCAGTGGTCATGACCTCAGCCAAAGTACAATGGTCAAAAGGACAGGTTGCTGCGTTTTCCACAAGGTGTTGCACATTCATCATCACTATTTCAAATCGAGTTTTTCGCCATCAACTCCACTCCAGGCCGCTTTGGGAGGTTATTTGAACTACTCCCTTCATCCTACATTGCTTATTTCTTGTTCATTTGTATAATAGGCTTGTGGTTTGATTGTGCTACATTGATGCATAAAGGAGGCAGAGGCAATGCGTTTCCACACAACGCTACATTTCTCACAAATTGGTGGTCAAATCTCTTTCACAGGTGCAAGCTTGAACTTGTCTTTATTCCTTGATTGTGAATGAATTCTCAGTTGCATGCATGAGCCAACCAAAACCATTGAAAACCTGCAAAAAATAGCTAATTCCTCCATCAATGTGCTTTTCTCAATTCATTGCGCTTCCACACAGTTTTGTATCCTTTGCATTTGTCATCGCCAAGATCGTTTTTTCCTCTGTATACCTTTCATTTGTAAGGTATGTCATATGTTTAAACTAATTTCAAGCTTTCCACCCTAAGTCTGTGTGCTTAAGAAGTGTTTGAAAATCCATTTGCTCGTGCGTTGCGCTTTTGGTGTTGCGCATGTCCCTTGGAATTCTTTGTCACTAGTTTCAAACATTTGTAAGTTGTTTAAGGGTTTTCTGAAGAAAATTTGTGTTGATTAGTCTTTTGTGTAAAGCTTGCTTCTTAAATCATTATAAGAGGTTTATCTTGAAGCTTCCTTCTTGTCATTACCTTTACATTGTTGCACAAAACAAGTTTGCCTTAACCCTAGACTATTCATTGTTGCAAACAAAATCATGTCGACTCCAGAGGAAAAGAAGCACAAGGGAGGTGCTATTGTCTGTTTTGAGCCACAAGATGTCACATTTATTAATGCAAACCCAACCATTAGAATGGCTTTTGAGTAGGTGAGGTGTATGAGGTTTTGTGAGAAAATTCAAGGGTTCAATCTAGGAGTTTGTCAAAAGCTTTGATGGATTAAAAGCTAAGATTGGAACACTTACCTTTCGAGTTATAGAGGTCACCATAGCAGCTGCAACAGAGATCCCTCCCCAGATAGAACAACGGTTCAAAGGCATGTCCCTTGATATTACCCATTACAGAGATTTTTTGAAGAATGAGTGCAGAAACAAGGAGTATGGATCCATTGTGCTAAAGGAATATTTGTTAGAAAATCATAGCAGGCTTCTCCAAGCTATTCAAAGGTACTTCACATGTGAGGGAAGGTTTGGACGAGTCTATCAATACCACTTTAGGCTCCTAATGCATTTCACTGGAAAGAACCCTTTTATATGTTTAGGAGTCTCTGTAAGATGGATGATAAGGTATAGGGAAAACAAAGCCAATTGGACGCTAGTCTCTTTCATTTTTCCCTAATCAAGTTGGGCTTTAGAGGAATTAAGTAAAATAAATATATCATGGCAAACATTTGTTGATTCTTCAAAATTAGTGGATGATTTCCCAACTAGTCCCTTGATCAAGAAGGAAACACCCTCAGTAGTTGTAAAGGAAATTAAATCACTAGCTAGAAGCTTAGTAAAGAAGCCCTCATCTACCATGCAGTCTATAGGAAAGAAGAAATGAGAGAGACTACACTTTTCTCCGGAGGTGGTAGCTGCCCCTAAGAAACCTCTCACTAGGTCTGCTGCCAAAACGCTCCCCTTGGAACAGACATTGGAGACCATGGAGACCATACCAAATGTCGAAGCGATTGATGATGAAGTCAAGGAATTTGCAAAATTGCGAGCACATTTGAAGAAGGCTCATTTCATGTTTGCACAATTGCAGCAAGAAAATAGGCAACTTAAGAAGTCTATTTTAGAAAAAAATAACCCAACCTAGTGAAGATGTGCTTGTGGTTAAAACTACACTTGCTGTCAAGTCTAAGGGCAAAGAGAAAGTGATTAAAAATATGTTAAGAAGGCAGAGGTTCAAGTAATCAGGGTTACTAGGTCTACATCAACGAAGTTGCAAATTCAAGAAGGAAAACTACAACTACGAGAAGAACAAGTCATCCAAGAAGAAATGATAGAGATGGATGAAGGCAAACACACTTTCAACAAGATGAGAAAACAATTAAAGGAGGCTCACAAGGAAATTTATTGGCTAAAGCAACATGATGAGCATATGAAGAAGCAATGGAGTGACCTTATGGACATTTATAAATGGATGATGCGAAATAAATGTTAAGTAGACCCCTTCCACTTCACATGCAAATGAAGAATGTATGCAGGAAAAACATATCTATGAGGAAAGAACTAAGGGCCACTAAGCATCAGCTGAGAGACATACTGGAGAAAGAAAGAGGAAAATTGGACCTATTGGTTGAGGCAACCAAGCTTTGAATGTTGGAAGGAGGTGTAATAACAAAATTTTGTATTTTGGCTCTTCCCTTAAGTATGCTTGTTTATAGGATTGAAGTTCTAGGTGTTTATGTTTTGCACAAAGCAACTTTAGCAACCATATCTGGTCACAACTTTGAAGGTATTCTGAAGAAGAAGTTTTGAAACATTTTGTGCCCTAGCCAACATTAGAATTTTTGGTGTCAAGGTGGACATTTGGAATTTTTGAGTAAGGGAAGTTTGAAAGAAGTATATGGCATGGTTATTACAAAGTCAACATCATCATCAGTGTGTGCAGATTCACTACAAACATCCTCACCACTTAAACCATAGAAATGAAGATGACGCCGTGCTTTTGAAACATGCCTTGTGTTTTTGCCCACAAGAGGTTTTATTAGATTTTGAGGTGTTGTATGGTAAAATTGAGTTTATGAAGGGGAAGGTGACCATGTGCAGGTTCATTTGTAGGTTTTGGAGCCATTAATCAGCTCAAAAACTGACCATAAGTACCTAAACCATCAAGCGCTATGTTTCTGCCTTGTTGAAGAATTCCAGACAAAGTTATGTTTGAGCGAGTTATCTCAACTAAAACTTGATGTAATTTGTTTTTATGGTTGTTGTAATTATGATAAAGTAGGCAATTACTCATGAGCTCAGTTTGGAGCTAAGATATTAATGTAAAATTCTTAAGAAAGTATCTAGTTATGTAGACCCTAGTATTAAGCAACGAGTTCTATTTTAATAGCAGAAGTTTGAAACAATATTCCTAATGAGGAATTCGACCCTTGGAGGTGGGAAATGAATATTTTGAGTGTATATTATGATGTACATGTAATGGAAAAGGGGTTGGTCAGATTGGAGAGAGAGACTCCTTAAGTGCATTGTATTTTTTGAATATTTTGGGTACTGAATGAAAGACAAAAAGTGATTTGCAGGGATTCATGTGTCAGATCTTGATGGTGTTGTGCTTCTTTTATATTGTAAGTTTGTATTATGTTTCTACATCTCTTGAATGTATGTATTCATGCTCGGAAGAACGAGATGTTTGTGAAAATTCATCTATTGCAACTATTGGAGATTATTCTTCTAACTCCAAAATTATTCTGCAGTTTATTTGCTTGCTGCAATTTTCACCATTAAAATACTATGGAAAATAAAATAGTAGAAGCCAAGAAATTCTAGCACACAATAAAATTGACACAGTTATTTTTGGACAATTGTCCCCAGAGAAACCCAACTTTGGGAAAACCCGTGTAGCAGTGAGGGTTTTATTATTAATGCTCAACATCAATTCTGAGTACAAAATTTAGATTCCCATCTGGAAATTTAATCTAAAGAAAACACTAACAAAAAACATTGTGAGAATTTTCTCTAACCCCACATCTATTTTTAGCCTCTGAAATAACTTCCGTGACCTTTGCGCTGAGATGCTTGCGTCAACCTCTGCACAGTACCTACGCCAACCCTCTGTAGATTTCAACCTTCCTTCCTTCGACTCTTCCAGGAACTGAAAAATTCCTCCCAGAATGCTGCTGCTCTCCTCTTCCACCTGCTACTTGTGAAAATTCCTAATCCTCAAGGAACCCCTACTGCAGCAAATCTAAATCTACTTTACCTACTTGATTTTAATATACATTCATCATGTTATTCTCTAAATACTGAAGAAAATTACTTATGAAACCTACACTACTTTAATATTTCATTACATGAAACAAAAAACTGAGAAAGAACAAGATACATAGGACAATTATTTTTGGACAAAATAGTCCCCGGAAAAACCCCATGCGGAAAAACTGGTGCAACAACTCTGAGGGTTTTCTATTATTAAGTAGTAGTTCTGAATACAACGCTGGTTTCCCTCCTGACAAACCAGTGACAGAAAATACAATGGTGGAAAAATTGAGTGAGTTTTACCTCACTTCACCCGACATATTCCGGCTGATCTGGCAGCAAAACTGGCTAACCCCGACTACTTTTGTGTTGGCCCTGCGTTAGCCTTACAGGCTCTGCATTGTCTCTTCTACCTACTGCGTCAACCTTCTCGGCTATTTCGATAGTTTCGAATTTCTGCGTGAAGGGAAGCTTCTGCTTCTGCACTGGCCCTTCTGGCTCTGCGTCAAGCTTACGTGGGCCCAACGTCAGTCCTCTTAGCTGCTGCGCTGCCTCCAGTAGCTTCTCTCTACCTCTCTGTTTGTACTCTTGAACTATCCCTGCCCCTCTGTTGCAACTAATTACTCAATTCAAATTCTTAGCTTCCTAGCCCCAGAAAGCGAACTCCAGATCAATTTGTTTTCTCAGTGTCTCTAAATGAACTCCAAACCTCCTTATACTTTTCTCGTTGAGACTTCAATCACCAAGATTAAGTCTCTAATCAACGACTATGATTAAAACATGACTTGATCCGCCTTCTAGATCATTCTCACCCATATTTTGATTAATACCCATTAATATTTTAATTTTCCTAAGTTTAGGTTTAGGAACCCCATTAAAAATATTAATTATTTTAATAAAATACAACCCAGGTGTAATTTCATGAAACCGTTTCTGGGTTCTTTAGAACTCATGTGCCTTAGCCTCTACACCAATTTTCATGGCTAGAGCACATTCGATGCTACCAAAAACTAACACTACTCACCCTGTGGCTCTATCTTTTCTACTGAGCTGTTGCTACTGAGAAAATCGAACTGTGTGGGCAACTGAGTATCTGCACTAGATGATTTTCATCTCCACATCGACTTTCTTTTGTAATCCACTGTTGGAACACTAACGACCAAGATTAAAACTTAATCAATGGCTAAGATATTTTTTGAATCGATCCATGTGAGTTCCTAGATGATTCACACCTTATCTCAATTAATACTATTTAATTAACCATAGTTCCTAAGTTTAGACTTAGGAAATATTTAAAAATCGGCTAATAATCTAATTGAGACACTTCTAGGCAGAATTTCCAGAAACGATTTCTAGGTTTTGGAGATCTCATGTATTTTAGCCTCTCCACAAAATTTTGTGGCTAGAACACATCCGATGCTACAAAAACTAACACTCCGTCTTAGCGAGGAATGTGTTCTAGAGTTGTTGCCTCATGTAGAAACATGATGTCTCTGTATCATCTCCTATCATGCTGCTGATGTCTGGCTGCTGCTGCCCACCAACTACTGTGCAACTCTGATATAAGCTGCATCTGTGCTACTGCTGACCCTGCCATACTGCTTCCAACATTGCATCTGCACTGCAACTCTCTCTCATATGTTGTGTTGCAACTGCAACATCTGCAACATCCAAAATAATCTGTCTCTGCTACTGAAACAAATTCTCCACCATACCCATATGTTCTTTGAAATACACGAACTTAGTTCTCCCTAGAGTTTTCGTGAGTATATTTGCAACTTGCTCTTCTGTGGGAACATATTGTAACTGGACTGCTCCTCACTGTACACAATCTCTGATGAGGTGACACTAAATATCTATGTGCTTCAACCTATCATGAAACACTGGATTCTTAGAGAGCTTTATGCAACTCTGATTATCACAATAGACACTGGTCGCCTCCATCCTCTGCGTGAACAAACTTACTAGCAACTTCCGAATCCATATAGCTTCACACGTAGCTGTGTTGGCTACCATATACTCTACTTCTACAAAGCTCAGTGTTACTAACTTCTGCTTCCTGCTACACCAAGAAACCATCCCTAATCCAACACTATAGAAGTACCCAAAGGTACTTTTCCTATCCACTGAATTTCCTGCTCAATCTGTATCTGTGTACCCACAAAGTCTGACATCATCTTCTCGAGTATATTTCAACCCATACTTGATTGTGCCATGAATGTACCTCAGAATATGCCTCATTGTTGCCCAATGCACACTTTTTAGTTCCACCATGAACTGACTAAGGGTATTCATTGCGAAGCAAATGTTTGGCCTAATGTTGACCAAATACATGAGAGACCCAATGAGCTGTCTATATAAGGTGGGGTTGACATCCTTGTCAGCTGATGCATCTATCTTCTTCCAGTTGGTAATCATGGGTGTGGACATGGGTCTGTAATCCTGCATTTTGAACCTCTTCAGAATATTTGTAATGTATCTTCCTTGCCCAAGGAAGATATCCCCATCCTTCTGCCACACCTCCAATCTTAGGAAATAGTGCATCAACCCTAAATCCTTCATGTCAAATTCTGCTACTAGGTTCCTCTTGCAATCCTCTATGATCTTGTCAAGAATAGATCATCCACATACAAATCTAGAATGAGAGGCTCATCCTCCACCATTGTTGACGCTGTGAGTGTTCGCTATGCCAACAAGGGGGAACTAACCCGATTGCAAACCCCAATTAGATTTGCTTTCGTTTGGAATGGCTAGTTCCGATGGGTTTTAAAGGACCCCGTAAACTGTTATAGGCGTTGAAAGATTGCTCCCCGGAGGAAGACTTCCATTAAATCAACAAAAGAAACAACTAACTTATATGTATAAGATCTTATCTATACTAATTCTCACTACTTATGCTAATCCTAATTATTCTAATCTATCTTGCAGGAGCATAACAAAAGGAGATTAAACATCATATGTAGATTCCAAGTCCAAATGAATCAAATACTGGTTCACAGATGAACAAGGCTGTATTAAATCTTAATTGCAATCTAATCATTCATACAGGAATACACATTCCTTTCCATACAAATAAAGCTTGCAACTGATGTTTAACAAGGTTTCGAATCAACAACCATTCATGAATTAACCATGGTAACATATTATATTTGAATAACCAAGACTAGTCACGAACTGTCTATTATCAATATGCACAAAAACGAAACATATTTATATTTATGCCAGCGACAACACCCTAATTCTAAACACATGAAAGAAAAGGAAAGTAAATATGAAAAGGCTCTTTCTCGACCAAACAATCTTCTTTATTAGCACAATAAATCAAAAGCTGTTCTGCCAAAAAAAAGTCCTCACTCCATCTCTGGAGGTAATACTTATGCAGGAAGAAATTGACTCTCTATATCCCCCTGACCCTCCATCTCCCGACTTATTCAGTATAAAAATTAAATATACGGATTAGAATGGTCTGTTCGACTGCCGACACCTTGAGGATACATTTGCTGGGGTGTTTTTAGTTTCCGGGGGAAATGAAAGGATGTCGATTAAGAGAGCGTGACTGCGTGTCATCTCTTTGCACCTGTATGGAGCAGACATTATTCCCTATGATTTCCTGAAGGAAACTGAAGACACTGCGCTCATCATCCCATATATGGCATGCTTTAAGGTGTATCTAGAGGAAATGACATCTTGATGGATCAACGCTGTCATGAGTGCTTCCACTGGACATAGAGCGTGCCTCCATTATGCACTATGGCGGTTTGTATCCCTTTCTTGCATAGTATGTCTTTGCAATATCGACATTGTTGGTGTAGAGGTGTCGTCTTGATATAAATTGCATTCATCCGTTACTGGTCCACTCAAATGCGCCTCTCTTCTCTTGGTCCTTGCCTGCCGAAATAGTTCATATTAGCTATGATTATGAAAAATATGACAAACATGCATAAAAACACAAATCTTGCTCTCAATAACACTTTTATAAAATCAAAAGGAACAAGTGTGAAAGAATCGGCCCCTAATTCAGCGAAGGTTGCGATGCGATCAAGTCGCAATCACACCTCACAGCTGGAAGTCATATGCAACATCACCCCTGGTCTCGCCGATTGCGATTTGCGATTGGACGGACCCGAAAATATATATGTGGCGTTTAATAGTCCCAACGGGTTCGCCATATCGCATCGTGCTGTGTATTAGAGGAATATTAGTTTTCCTTTGAAATCTATGAGTTTTAATAGATCTATCAAGTTTCCTTTTATTTCTTAAGTCGTGTTAACAACCGGTCAGCCCTGGGTTTTTAATTCATGCATTGATTAAGTCCCGCAAGCATAAATCTGATTTACTTTGAAAATTGGTGCATAACATAGAACCGGATTTGAAATTCGGACTTGAAATATTATAGACGAGAACCCATACCCTATCGGGTCCGCGAAACACTATCGCATCGCATCGTTTCAGTGGAGAGGAACCGGGCTTATTGAACTACCAAACTCCAATATTGCGATGGCAGAAGCAGACTCGACATCATATTATACTGCGCTTAATAATCCTGGCGGGTCCATCAGATTGCGGAGTGCCTTATGTATGGGCCTTGGGTTTCGCCGATTGCGATATGCGATAGGCTGGACCCGAAAAGTATATGCGTTATGGTTAATAATTCTGGCGGGTCCGCCATATTGCATTGTGCTTTATGTAAAATACTGAACTCTGCCAATTACGATTTGCGAATGGGGAAGCGGACCCAACAAATATATACATTATGTTTAATAATTTCGGCGGGTTGGCATATCGCAGTGTGTTGAAGTTTGGGCCGATGCACTGGTTGAAAGTGCCGATTGTGATGTGTGATGCGATCAGAGACTTGATCACATTGCAATTATTCATGGGAGACAGGCCTTTAGCCTTTGCCAATGCGAAAAGCGATATGCGATGGAGGCATGGACAAGTGATTGCGATAAGCGATGAAGGCATGCATTGAGAGATGTGTAAAGACCGAGGAAGTGCGAAAAGGGTAAGTTATGCATATGCTTGCAAAGTATTTCTATCACACAAGTGTTATAATAGAAATAAAGGTGCAATGGAAGGTTTTGAGGGTTGAGTCCATATACACGCATAGTAAAGAGTGGGGTGATTATATGTGCGGACATAGATTACCATGAATGTTTGTGAGGATTGATAAAAGTCCCGATGAAAGAACATGAATGAAGGGCTAGACTGGGTTATAAATGAATCATGCTGCAGAGATTTATTCAAGGGGTCTTAACCATTAAGAATTGAAGATTTGACTCGGCACAAAGTTGAAATCCCTGGCATAAAAACAGGTCATTCAGAGAAATGAAAGGTCAAACTTTTAGGGGACCCATTCAAATTTGTTGCCAGAGCAGGTTTTAATAAGGTGGTGGTTGTGGCCACAACAAATGGTGAACCGTTGGGCGAACCAATTATCTCTGTTACCAAATAAACTTTGGATCAGTAGAACATTAGGGTGTTAAGATAAACTTGAAATGCAAACTATATAGATGGATAGGCATGAGTTCCACTTCAAAATTTAATAGCTTTAGGAAGGATAAAGATAAATAACTTCTACTTACTGATAGGATTTTGACATGCATTCTCCAATGGTCGTATTATGGGATTTATTGACCTTCCTTTACCTATTTTCTACTTTCAAAATCCTTTTGGGGCCATCACCAGTCTGTCAATACCTATTTAGGTGTGTACCTCAAATCTTTATCGATCATCAAACTTGATGTAGTTATCTGCACTTTACGTAAGAATTTTAGTGCTATACTTTTGTGTGATCGAATGGGGCACAATCATGGATCATGCCATATTTTTAAACCGCTTAAGCAAGGTTGGGCTCGCTGTGTCAACCGGTACTCTGAGTCCAGCAACAGTCCCTACTCTAATCGGCTTTCCAAGCAACCTGTCCTTCCAAATTGGCACAAGGACTCAACATTTCATTTTCTTTTACATAAGTCCTTACAGCTTCAGGCACAAGGACTAGAGCACAATTAAATTTTCCATAGGATATATGACAGCGAGCTTAGCCCATGAGAGGAGGTTTACTTGTAGATGATAGATATTGGAAATTTTAGTGTGGTGGATGGAACCAATGGAGAATGAATGTAAACCTTATAGACAAGTATAGGCTAGGCCTGGATGAGATTTTAAAAATGCAGTGTTCCGCCATGCTAGTCCAGATATGGTTACACATTTTTCGTTTTATAAAGATGTCCCTACGTGCTCCGGTGTCTAGGTTATCAACAGATCCTACCTAGTTCCCAACAGATGCCAATGAGTGGCTCTGATTTGAATTTCACTACTGACTTTCTAGTTCTCATAGGTTCATTGAAAGTTTGCTTGATTTGTAAGGTAATGATGAATTTAGGATTGGCAGACTCATCAACAGGTTACTGAGGGAGGCAAAAAGCTAAAGGTGGGGAATGAGGGCAATCTGAAGAGAGTTATAAAGGTGAAAACGAGATTGAAGGACCAAAATCAATTGGATGAAAAGGACTGAAATTCAAAAGGAAAATAAACTTTGTGTAAAACAGGAAAGGACATGACAAAAATTTAACTAAGCTAACAACAAAATAAAATGAATCCTAACCTACTCAGGAGGTAACTGATGAGCCCCAAAAATGGATAATTATATGGGTTCATTCAGCCTCCTAATTCGAATTCATCCACTATTCTCATTAGTTTATTACATGTTTTTGATTATATTTATGCTAATAGAGTGAATTGGGTTAGTCATTATGCCAACAATTCTAATGGGTGCTTTGTGCAGTATTTTTGGTCAATTTTGAGACAAAATTAAAGGTTTTAATGAGCACTTGGCAGCCAAATTCGTGGAGGAACAAGAGAGAGGATTTGTAGGAAGGTGTCCCCTTCATTTATGGGCCCTTACCTCGAATTCTCCACCATCAGCTCAAAGTTCAAGGGCCACCAAATCGATTATCACAAGGGCAGCCAAGCAAGTCAAGTAGGACTGTTGTTAACTGCAAGTTTTGGGCAGCCGAGTCCCTAAAGTTTAGGAGGACTGTTGGGGTCCTCAATTGTATAAATAAGAGGGCTTAGGGCCTCATTTTGGTTAGCCAGTAGTTAGTCACTTTGTAGGCAGAAGTTAGCTAGTTTGTAGTTCGATTTTAGTCTTTCTTTAGGCAATAGTTTAGCTCTGCATTTCAGCACATTTTCAAGTTTTCCTCGTGGACAGTTTTTGATGTAATTCTTCTTTTCTTGCTCAATAAAGATGAATCCAGCTTTGCACCAGCTCTAAATCTCTCTTAGGAGGTTGTAGCTCTTGGGGTTGGGCCCATCTCAAGTGCCCAGTACTTCCTTTGTTTACTTTCATGTGTCTTTGCTGCATTCTTAGAATAAAATATGCTATTTAGATTTAAATCTTGTTTCGTTATTTAGATTGCTTTTGATGATCAAAGTAGCTTTTCATGTTCAGATTTGTTTGATAAGTCAAAAACAGGGAATATCTTCAGAAAAAGGCCATCAAGCACCTTGGATCTCACCTCTCCCTCAATGGAATCATGAGCTGGGACCAAGGTGACCTTGCTGCCACCAAAAACACTGTTTTTGCTTCACCATGCAATTATTAGTGTTAGATTTTCATTTTCCGAAGTTGATATTAGTTATGGTTGCATGCTTAGGTTCATGATTTCACTGCAAATAGACTTCTGTTCATTTCCTTTGCTATTATCTAGGTCAGATTAGGTCAAAGTAATTAGGTTCTTGATTTTCCAAGTCTTCATTTGTCAAATTCAAAAAATAACTTATAGAGCGCCTATCATACTTCTCTATCCGCCCAAACTCCATCAAACCCATTTGCTCCATCCCCTAACTTGGTTTCTTGCCTCACGTTTGCCATTTTGCCCACACAACCCTACCTTTTTGTGCAACATTGCTTCATCCCTCTTTGAACAAATCCAACCGTCCTTATCACTCCTCAACTCCATCCTCCAAGTCTTGAACTCCCCTACACCCATATTTCACCTCCATACTCATTCCTCCACCTTTTTCCCTCCATCCATGCTCCAAAATCCCATTTCTGAACATCCTGTAGAAAAATTACAGAACATCCTGTAGAAATTCCAGAACATCCTGTAGAACCCCTGCAGACTTCCTGTAGAAGCTCACAAAAGCGGTTTCTTGATAGCCAAACTTGGTGAAACTATCTAGAAGGGTGCGGGACCCCTTAGGCCCTCTCCGAACCTTCCCAACCTCTTGCAAGCATTTCCTCTCACCGATCCACCTCTGCACAGTCAAAAGCCAGTTAAAAGCACATGCATGATAGTTCTAACAACTTATTCAAAAATACAAAAAGATGTTTCTTTTCAGATTTCACTTCAGAAGTAGCCTAGTCACATGCATTTTACCTTTCTAAGAGTCAATGGCATTCCTTTCTGTAGCTTTCATCATTTTTCTTGCACCAGTAGGGTTAGTCGGTAAAACTAGGGTTTGCTAGGGTTTGCATTTCCTTTCCGCTTTCAGTTTCTTTTTTCAAATAGATCAGCCTTCTTTGAGTTATCTTTCGTTCATCAGCGAAAAAGCTTCTTCTCAGAGCCCATAGAAGTTGGCTTAAGCTCCTAGCGGACTTGTACCAGCTGATCAAGTGACAACTGCGGCAAGAGCTAGTACTTGTGCATACAGCATCGTCGCTTCCAAGTTTGTTACGAACTACCGGATTGATAAAATTAAAGAAGGGAGTTCCAGGAGTTGCAGCATTATTGCTGCAATACTGGGGCTCACCAGTAACCACCATGTGGTGGCTATTGGAAGTATCTCTTAAGATGTTGGTCATTAACAGGGAGTTTTTCAGTTTCTCCCTGTAAAGTTTTCAATCTGTAAGTTCCCTGACCAATTTTTTCTTCAACTTGGAACGGGCCCAGTGATAAGTGTTGGAATTTTGTGTGCTTACCTTTTGGCTCACTCAGCTTGTCCCATTTCAAGACTAGCTCTCCTACTTGGTAATATTTATCTCCTGCCAAATGATGGTCAAACTATCTCTTTACAATCATTTGGTGATTTCTAAATTTATTTTTGGCTTTATCTTTCAATTCCTCCAACCTCACTAGTTGGTTGATCCTTTTTTGAAGTAAGGCTGAAGGGGTCCCTCTCGAAGCTTGGGAGAGCTGTAAAGAGGGAAGGGTAACGTTAGGAGGCAAGATGGATTCCTGTCCATAAACGAGGAAGTATGGGGAGTTTCCTAATGCTACTTTTGGGTTGACCCTAATGGCCCAAAGGGTGTTTGTTAGAGCATTGTGCCAATTCCTCTGGTTGTTGGCGACAAATTTACAGATTATGCGGATGGGGTTTTTGTTTGAGGACTCTGCAACTCCATTTCCCTGGGGGTAATAGTTTGATGCATACCTTATGTGAATTGATTTACCAATAGCAAATTTAGTCAATTTTAGTGATGAAAAGTAGGAAGCATTATCAAATATGAGAGCGTCAGGGATGCCAAACCTGTTGATAATAAATTTCTCAATAAAATATATTACCTCGTCTTCGTTAACCTTTCGAAGCGGGATGGCTTCGATCCATCTGAAGAAGTAGTCGGCTGCCGTGAGTATATATTTATGCTGCTGTCAAGAGTTCAGAGTGATCTCACTTATGACATCTAGTCCCCATTGCTGGAATGGGTGATAAATCATAACGGGCCTGAGGGGAACGACTGGATTTCTTTCTCGTCCTGCAGCAGTTTGACATACCTTGCATTTCCAAGCATAGGCATGTGAGTCTCTGAACACTATGGGCCAATAATATCCAGCTCTTAATATTTTGTGAGCAGTGGTCTCTCCTCCATAGTGACCACCTGCTGGGTCGTCATGCATTTCTTTCAAGACATGACCGAAATCATCCTTTTCCAAGCACCTCAACCAAACTCCATCATAATTTTTCTTGTATAATGTGTCATTGGCCAAGTGACACTGATTAGATTTTAATCTGATTGCTCTCCTTCATGATGCATGCATGTGCTCAGGACATGATCCTTGTGTTAAATAAAAGCGTATGTCGTAATACCACGACTCAGGGTCCAAAGGGACTTTCGACGTTTCACGCTCACACATCAGTGTTTCATTAATCCACAGTGGCTCCTCCCTGAATTCTACTTGTGCATTCTGTATGCTCTGCGCTTCTGGTTCTTCAGATGCCCCTTCTTTTTCCACCAAGGCTTCTGCTGTGAGCTCACAAAATCCTTGCTCTCGAACTACCTTCGTCAGCTTAATCTCGAGGTCGTATTCCTGAAGGGCGATTATCCAATTCCCTCTCCGTTCATCCATTTCTTTATGCACGAAGAGGGCTCTTACAACAAGGTGGGGAATGATTACTTTAGTCCTGGCCTTTAATAAATAAGGGTGGAAATGTTTTACGGCTTTAAAAATCGCAAAACCTTGTTTCTCCATGTCTGGGTAGTTTAGTTATGCTCCCTGAAGATTAGAGCTCATATAAGAGATAGGGACTTCATTTCCATCATCATTTTTTTTTGGGTGAGGATTGTTGGGTTGTGTTATATTCTTTCCACGTAGTTAACAGGGGGTTTGAGGGGTACCCGTAACCCCACTTTATGGGGTCAGGGGCAGCGCCCCAGAAAATTTTGGTTTTGGACCCTATGTTAGGTTGGCGGACCCACCTATGGTTTTGTGCATGATTTTCGCACATGTTTTTTGGACGCGATGGTTTTCGGTCCATGGTATTGGATCGATGGTTTTTTTTGTCCATGGTATTGGACGTGATGGTTTTCCGGTCCATGGTATTGGATGCTTCAGCATGTATAAATATGTATTGTAACATTGAAAGGAACATAATGAAAAATCAAGCTGGTAGTCCTGGTTTTGGGATCTAGTGGGAAATCTCTATGTATACATGTTTTATGTGTTATGCTCTCGCATTTTTATTTTTCCTGTGATTTAGAATTTGTATGCAGGTAATTTTTGTACGAGCTTAAAACCTATAGAGCAAAGGTCTCCCTGACAAGATTAATCTCAAAATTGGAGACTTCAATTGGACTTAGGCCTTGGATTATGAGAACACAGCCTTTCGCTACCGAAACTGCCATCACACAGCGCACCTTCAAAGCTCCTGTCCCACGATGCCATTCCACAAGAAGAAAGCCAATCCTAAGAAGAAATCCAAGAGCTGGAAGCCTCATGACCCTCCCCCCATGGATGATTTTGATTTCAGCTCGGATGAAGAGGAGGAGATTGAGGAAGAAATGGAAGCAAAACTGGCACAGGATCCACCCTCGGCTGAGCCTGTGGACTTGTCTATCTAGCCAATCTCAAAGAAAAGGAATCATGAATCCTCTCCCTCGGATTCAGATAAGGAAACCTCTCCGTCTGCCCAGCTCAGTTTGGAGATTTCGCCTGATCAGCAATGCCCTCCTGAATGGGTCAAAGTTGGTAAAAAGAAAGGGAAAAAATGTTAAATAGTTGATTCCATCCATGTTGGGTAGAATCCTCTGCTCTGCTCTTACTTCTCTACTCTTCTTGTTTCTCCATGCTCAACACTCTTCTCTTCTTTTTCTTCTAGTGGCCGAGGTCGATAGGCTATCCTTTCCAGCTGCCCTTGTTCCTGCTTCTCTTGGCTGTAATGTCATATTGTACTATATCTTCCCTTAATAGAATTAGCTTTTACTGAGAAAAAAAAAAGTCATGTCCAATTATAATAGCTTTAAGTCAACCATTGTTTGAGAAGAAATAATTTCAAAATTTGTTTACAAGGATTCTACTTCTCATGACAAGACAATATAATCGAGCAAGTGGAAGATCTAGCAAAGGCTTACCTAGTGAAATCCACAAAAATTGAGCAGTAAACAAACCCACCATTGCCAACATCAAATTTAATTATACATATACAATGTTAGCACCTAAATCCACCTTAGGCTAAAGGAAGGAAAAATTCAGGGTAACCACAAACCACATTCAGTCTGGTAGCTAGCCCTACAAGAAGAGGAGAGGACTCTCTCTGTGTTACGTTCAGTGAATGGATAAACGATATGGTCTGAGATGACTTACAATGAAATATTTGATTTTAGGCTAGTTAAATAAATATGGAAACAAGAAGAAATTTTTGATAAATGACTGAGTTTCTGGGATGTATGGGACTAACGAACAACAATGAGCAGAGAATTTAACAGAAAGGAACAAATTACTTCATGAGGCAAGACAGGCGGAAACTCTAGCAATTAAATTTGAAATAATGCGAAATGGAAAGATTGTTTAGGAGGGTGAAAAGGGTATAAACACCATGAATCCTTTTTAACAGAAGAAGAACACAGAATGTGAAACTTTCCCATAGGCAGAGCAATAAACATGAATTCTGCCTTGTCTTACTTAGAAAATTTCACTGGAAATGAATATGAATAAACTGTGAAACATAACGAAATATATATGAAACATAAAGAGAACAAATTTGCTACACTCACACAACATGAATCTCATGAACCAGAGCCATTGCCTTTCATTAATTCTCTGTCAAAGTATACGATGAAGAAATGAGTTTCTCTCCCACAGTCTCCCAGAAATTACAACCAGCCCTTTGGAAATGGTTTGCAAACAATAAATAGACTATGCCATGAGGAAATATAATGATCAAGATTTGGGGAGTTTTTCAAATCATTACAAAGTGGAAGTGGAAAGCCATCCATTAGTTACAGGTGCAGCGTTACAAAAATGACAAATGGCTTGGGTGAATGCTCACCTTCCTTAGCCACTTGGATAGAAGCCAACCTTTAGTGGAAATACTTTAAAGCTTGCCTTGGGTGCTGAAAAAAGTGTATTGTAGATGAGCGGGCCCACCTGGAGAAAGTCGCAAATCGAAATGTCAAGAAATGGAAGTGATTTTGGCCTTTTTCTTTATAAGCGTTGCACCCAAATCTATATGTGCCACCCTACTTTGGAGGCTGTTTTGAGGTAGCTTCAAGAGTCCAAATTGTTCCTAAGTGTGGTTGTTATATTGCAAGTTCTATCTACTTTCCAACCCAAGTGGAATTTCTGAATTTGGTTCTCATTTACCCCTCCAAATCTTCATTCTCCCAAGACTGCTTCTTGTGTGTCAAAATAGGGGCAGAGAGGTCATTTTTTGAGTGTTTTTGACCTCCTGGGGACTCAATCATGCCCAATTTTCTTGTCCATGAACCAACATGCATGATTTTTCATGCTGAATCCAAAAATGCAAACCATTCTTGATTTGGAGCTACCAATCCTAAGCGTCGACCACTAGTGGCACAGTGCACAGGGAGAAAAACCCTGTTTTGTGCACAAAAACTTGTCAAATGACCAAAAATGCCCCAAAAATGTTCCACATTTCTTGGCCATGTACCATCAGTCATGATTTTTCATGCTGAATCCAAAAATACAAACCATTCTTAATTTTGAGCTCCCAATCCTAAGCACCACGACCAAAGCTATATGCGCCACGCCTTTTTACAAGACGCTTCTGGAGGCCTGCCCGATGTCCAAATTGGTTGTAGGATAGCTTGTTCGAAATTTATTTGAGTTGAATTTCCAATCCAACTACAATTTTCCAATTTGGAGTTCATTTACCCTGTCAAAAATCAAATCTCCCAAGACTAGTCAAAATGTGCCAGATGAGGCTGCCTCAAGGCAGAGTGCTATTGCAGTCAACTTCTGAAGGTGTTCCTCAACTCCAAAGTGAGATCATGATAGCCCATTGGAAATATCTTGGTATCGAGTTATCATTTTACTCATCAAGCAAGTCATTTGGATAACAAAGCTCAGAGAAAACTTGATTTTCCCAAGGTCACTTTAGAGGTGCATCAATTCTCCCGAGGAAATTGTATTTTTGACATTTCTCTAAAACCATGACACCTATGTAACAAGTGAAGGAGGTTTTTCTTCCTTGGCTTATTGTGGACAAAAACCTCTCTCAGTTTTCCAAAATTCATCTTTTCTTCCTCAGAAACATCATTTGAGTGAATTATTGAACTCCTCTCGCCTGCAAGTATTATTGAAACACTTTGAGAACAACAATTTGCAAACCCTAGACCTAATGACTGAAATGAGTCTTGTCCATTGAAATATCAAACATTGATTGCCATGGATTTTAATAACTTTGATGAAAATACTTAAGTCAGCATGTACAAGACATGAGGGGAATGAACTGACAAGACACTTCCGTTAGATTTTGGCATGCCTCTAGCGGAATGCAGCTAAGTGAATGGAGTGAGATAGCTACAAATGAGATGTAGAAAGAATTTTTATTTCTGATGGAGGACTGACAAGAGGGACTCTAACATACAATAACATTGAAATTAACAAAATGATATGAAAAATAGAGAACAACACGAAGAAAACTCAACTACCAGTACTAACAATAACCATACATAATTTACTAAAGATCGACAGATTAACACAACAACAGCTATGTACAACTCGAACTATGTATCTCTTCCATATGATGTCACTTATATTTATACAAAAGATATTTCTATTAATTGTCCTTTGAGATTAATAAAGTTATGGTGGTGATGCTCCTTCGACTTTGAACAGGTTAAGATGGTTTGCAATAGTGAGGTGGTGCAAGAGGCAGTGCTTTGTTAGATGGGTGGAATTATATCCAAGAGTGCCCCTTAATTACGACCAACAACTTAACCATGAATTAACATAACTTAAAAATGCCTAATGATCTAAGTCTCAGTTAGGCTTACAATAATTCAAAACTTTGACATCAAATCTTGTGTTAGATTTATTTTTCCTTTTCTTCTAAATCTTGTATCCTCTAAATAGCTTCATCTTTGTAAATTTTTTGTATGCTCCAAATTTTAGTTTCGTTATTTGTTTTTGTATCCCTTCCATCACCAAATATTTGTTTATTATATGAACATAGAAAACAATTTTAGGGTGTCCATGGATGTCTTCCATTTCCTCAAAAAATTGCTTGTTTGCGGGTTTCTTCCACATGTCATCTTCTATAGTTTGTTCTTTGTGCAACACAAGTTCATAATATAATTTTATATCTTCATGAATCGAGTACATAAAAATTTCATTAACATAAATTTCATTTTCAACATCTTTGACATTGTCTTCAACATTCATTATTGCAACTTCTATGCAGACACAATGAACACATGATGTTTCAAGCCACACTTCAATGAACATTAATTCTTCTTCATATTTTGTCACTTCTTCATATTTGCTAGTAAACTATGCACACTCAATACTAATGTTAACTTTATATGAAGAAACATATTCATAACCATATGGGTTATGTACATTTTGTTCTGCAATGAGATTTTTCTACTCTTGCACTTTCCTTTCTACCTCTATCATTTATTTCTCTGCTTCTATCATTACATTATAACCTTCATTTTCACTTCTTTATTAACCTTTGTTGCTGCAAATAGGTTGCCTTCCACTTGGTTTCCAAACACAAGTAGGTTTATCTCACCAAATAACAACATATCAATAAGACCATTTTGTTGCAAAATGAGAAGTCGCTCATCACTACTTAATTATTCCTCATCAAAGTTAGCATAAAAAATTTCAATTGCTAGATCCATTTAACTAGCTGTTTCTTCCTTTGTAGAATGATCTATGCCAAACCCAACTTTTTTTCGTAACACATCATCATTGATATACGTTCATGTGGCATTCACCAAACACTTAATCTTTTTGTAAATCTGCTACTACAGATCCATCTTCATTTTCATCTTTAAGCATGATTACAAGAGGTTGTACAACAATATTATGATCCTCAACTTGATTACTCCCCCTTGCACCAAAAGTTCTCTGAAACATGAGCCGAGAGGGACCTAATTTTGTCACTTATAATTTTTTTTATGAGTCGATATTATTTAAGTATTTTGTATATTTATTTAATCTTTTTATTTTTAGATTTTTAGATTTTATTATTTTGATCGAGATGAACAAAATTTCAACTTTGATGAAAGACGGACAGTGCGACACATCATACTAGGTTGTACAACTAATTCGATGAATGATGAGAAATCAAGCTAACTTCAAATCACTTCATATAGGTACCATTTTTCCTAAACTTTAGGAGAAAAAGGTTGAGGATTTCATAATTATATTTTGCATGGTACAAAGAAGAAACATCGGATGGATCTATTTAATTTTGCTTGGCATGGAGATAATAATAGTAGATAAAAGATTTGATAGTTAAAACATGCATTTTTTCCATACGTTTAGTCTAAGCTACACTTATTCAAATTAGTATAGTAATTTATTTAAATTATTATAGCAATATAAGTTGAATATATAATAAATATTTATAGACATTAAAACATTTTGTTTTACTTTGCCAAAATAAATAATGCTCCCTCTAATTAACACCATTTGTAGCTCCCTTAAATCGATAAAAGACCCTATTGACCCCAATGACATGAAAGGTGTCTATGTTATTCCTTGTTCCTGTGGGACCCCTTATGCTGGTGAGATGGGGCACTCTATTAATCAAAGGATTCATGAGCACTCAGTTGACATAAAACATAGAACGACCTCGTCTTCCACCTTGGTAGAACATGCGGAAAAGACTAAGAATCACATATGTGTTGAGGAGGCCTATGTTATTGCTAATATTGCTCTTTTTCATCACCAAAAGTTTAGGGAGGCCTTAGAAATTGAAAAAAGGCACAGCAATCTCAATAGGGATGACGATGAGAAAATTAGCAGTTATTGGATCCCTACCCTTTCATCCTAGCCATCCTCACCCCCGCCCACACCCCTTGTGTTTTTATTTTCCGTGAGGTCTTCTCTGTTTTTCCTCATCGTCTTCTTGATCGTTTGTTTTCCTTTTTATTCCTTCTCTCCTCTTTGATTTTTATTCAATTTTTAGTATTTATTTTAATTTTATTTGTTCTCTTACATTGCTTCTAGATTAAAAATAAGAACAATTTTTTTTTTTTTGAATAGGTAATAAAAATCTCTTTAATTAACATTATGTATAAATAGATAATATTTTTTCTACCTAAACATTGATGAAGGAATTTTCAATATGGGAACTAATTATCCCATTACACCTTTAATTATTAATATATATTAAGTAAAATTAATAATGAATAACTAACTAATTAGAAACAACTATAGTTTGTTTCTCAATAGTTCTTCGATGACTTTAATTTAATTTTCCAAAATGTTTTTAATTAGGAGAAATTGCTACATATTCAATAGTGTTAGATTCTTTTAACATTTGGTATTAGGTCAATTATTTAACTAACTAAATTAAATAGGTTTATTCTATTAATAAATTTTATTAATTTTTTTATTACTTTCATATTATGTATTAATATATAATTTTTTATTATTTTATATAGTTTTAATAAATAAAAAAGTCTTATTAATAAGTATTGATTTATACTTTTGGTAGTTAAATATAAACAATTAATTTTAATCAAATATGGTAATAAATATAACAAAACTAATTTATAAATTAATTAACTAATTATTTTTTCTATGTCCCTATCTCATGGTCAAGTCCACTTTCCAAGTCAAATATAGTTGTTGGATGATGTGCACTTTCTATTTAATGTGCAACCATGATGTGGTTCTTCATCTTGTCATGACTATGAACCACACTTGTTGGTTCTAACCACAAATGAATTATGATGTGATTTTCGTCAAAAACTCTTCTCAACAAAGTTAATATCTTATTATTATTTATAAACATAATTAAGATATGTGTTAAATGTATATATATTTGAAAACAACATGGAATAATATTTTTAACTATAGAAATTTCTAGAATTTATTATAGAGATTCTTAATTTTTCAATGGGCTCTCTTATGAAACCTTAGGTCAAGACTATGATTTACTAATACAACATGCCCAAAAATTCATAAGTCACATTCATATAACACATGTTGGTATAATATTTTATTTTATAATTAATTAATTCAACTATAGAAAATACACAATTACTTTGAAAATAAATCTTAACCTTTAATCTATGAATAATACTAAATTTTTCTAAAATATTTTGTGGACATTAAATTCCTACTCGCTATCAATGATAATTAGACTAAAATTCTACTATTCCTAATCCAAATTATATGCATTTCGATGTAATTATAAAATATTACACTTTAAATTAAATGAAAATAGTGTTAACAATAAACCTTCGTGTTATAGTGATAATGTACCTGTCTCAAATGACTATAGCTGCCTTTCATGTGCTTTGTGTTTCATGATCAGAGATAAGAGTCAAATACAGATACAAGGATAAACTTGCCAGAATCTTATTGATGGGAATGCGTGCGCCGTCACTACAGGTCCCCACTTATTATTTCAGTATTATTTCATCTGGATCTTTCTTCTGGTTGTTAGGCAACTTGGAGCCTCAAGAATTTTTGGACCTTGGCTCTGAGCTTCACTCGATTTGTCTTCGTCTGTGTCTACGGCAGTGGGATCTGATCTTGTTTGGTTTTGTGGTGAATTCACTTTGGATCCACCAAACCTTACCTCTTATGATATTTGATTTGTGCTTTTTGGTTTTTCTAGGGATTCGATTTTATGATTTAAGTGATGGGTGGAAAGATCGTTAGAAATAATTTCATAATTACATGTTAATTTATAGTTTTTGCTAGTTTATGTTTCTCCTTATCATATTTATCGTTAGTAGTTTTGAGTGTTAATCATGTAATTTTAAACAATTAATTAAATCAATTTATGGAGTAGCATCTCTCTAGTGCAGTGGCATGAAATACCAAAAACATAATAAAGTCGGATTTGATTTTCCAAACAGAAAGAAATCAAACGATAATGGTTTGTAAAACCACCACATTTAAAAATTCTTTCACCACATTTAAAAAATCTTTCACTGCGTCGTTTATGGGGCTGTTGTCATGCACAGTATTCATTAAGCGAGTTGTATGTTTGTTGAGGTAGCTATAAGCAACATCTTGCATTTGAAAGCACAGCCGAAGGATTAAGGAGAAGCTGCAACTGCCGTGAACGACAATAGCCACATCCTCAGAGAGCGTCCCTAAGGGGGAAGAATTTTTGGGTGAGAAATTTTTGTGGAGTTCAAATTTTTATTTTTATTTTATACTGATAATTGAGTTGAGAGGGTTATTCTATAGCTTAGTATTCTACGGAAAAATAAAGGTTTTATGTTTATAGGTTTTTTTTTTTTAGTTTTAGGAAAAATAGTTTTTTAAAGATTTTTGGTATTGCTCTTTTATATGAAAACCAGATTATAAATAGATGAGCTATGATATATTGTTTTGCATAGCTTTGAAGAACCCTAAGTCAAGAAATTTATTAAATTATATCACAAGATCAAAAGGATTAGCTATTTGTGAAGAAGAAGGATGATCTAGCAATATCATTTCTCATTTAACAAGGTTGGGATGACAACATTCTTCCCATGATTGTAGAGACCACTATATCCACTCGGCATATTTTGGAAATGACATATAGTGAATGGAGGAGAAACCCATTCACTAGACTCTTGTAATTATTAATGAAACAAGAAGTGGAGTATTTTTATATAGAAAATGTAATTGGAGATGTTGTAGAAAAGATTTATAATATAGAAGAAAAGTATCAACATGATGTAAAACATGAGATCCACCTTAGATATTCATCTCTTGAATATGAAACTTGAACTACTATTACAACACCAACAAGAAGTGAAAAGAACCTAGAGGCTAACAATTAATGTTGAATTTGATTATGATGCTGAATTAAAGTTGTTGGAGTGGATTGGAAAGTCAATGTGGCATGGAGAAAAAAGTGAATAAGAAGAAAATGAAAAAGAACAAAAATCTATGGAATAGATTGGAAAGCCAATGTGTGATAGAGATAAAAGTGAGTATAAGGATAAAAATCTAGCAATGACACAAGTAGATTCATCATGAACATTCTCACAAGGTTGAACCCTAATGGTGAGGGAGTCATGAGTTAGGCGGCACTAGGAAGAACCACACACTGCAGCAAGCGACAGGCACAAAAACCAAGAACTAGAAGAAATGATAGAAGAGGAGAGGAGGGGAGAGATCCACTCCTATCAAGACATAGTAGAAGTAGAAGGCTAGAACACCAGCAACCAGGTAGGAGAAACAAGAAAACCAGGACCTATCCTTGGAGCACGATGGCAGGCAGGCAGCAGAGGCAACTGTTTACCATGTGTGATGGGGAAACCAGATTCATAATCTCGATGAACAAACTCGAGCAATATAGAAGCTACATGAAAGACCATGCGCTCATATGCAAGTTCATTGGAGTATGGCTAATGGAAAAGGACCTCACTAAATGGATCCAGCAAAATTGGCAACCCCGAGGCCACATTGAGCTAAAGCTGGAAGCAAGAGGCTTCTTCACGGTAGTATTCTCGAACCTGCAAGATAAAGAAAAACTATTTGAGAATGGCCCTTACTTTCATTATAATGCTAGATTGTTCATGAGATACTGGGAAGAATGTTATAACCGAGACAAGGAAAAAAATTTGGTAGCCCCGGTATGGCTTAGGTTATATAGCCTTCCAATGGACTTCTAGGATCTAAAGATCCTAGAGGGCATAGGAAACACAATAGGTAGTTTTGTTAAAATAGAAAAAATGAAAAAATAGGAAAATACACCTCATACACCAAAATTTGTGTTTATATGAATATAGTTAATCCTATTCGAGACACAATTGAGCTAGAGTATCACAAAGAGGTATGGGAGCAAACCCTCCACTACAAACATATCCCATTCAAATGCAAAAGATGTTATGATTATGGACATCTGTTTAACAAATGCCCACTCAATATAGAAGAAGAGGAGCGCAAGAATAAACAACAGAGAAAAAGCCAAGATGACAAGGAAGGGTTTCAAGAAGTGAAAAACAAAAGAAGACAAAAAAGAGAGAACACCAGCGAAGGAAAGTAAGAAAAACAAGCCCAACCAAGTAATACAAATAGTTTTGAAATCCTACAAGAAGAAGAATAAGATAACAACGTGACCCAAATAATGGACTACCGGGGGAAAAAAGGAAAGGAAGGCAGCAGAAGCCAAAGAAAATCAAAACCCAAGAGGAAGGCACAGAGTGAACTAACAGAGAAGGAGGAAAATGAAGAGAGGGAGAAGATGGATAACACAATAATGGAAATTTATACAAGTAGAGGAGAAGAACTAAGCTCAGAAGAAGAGGTATTGAAGAAACTATTAAATGAGTGGAGACACCTAGATGAAATATTCATTCCAAAAGAGAAAAAAAGACTATACACGGAAATATTTCAGCAATACCAAGCGAAATAGGGACAAGGGAAAATGGGAATGGTAGAACAACTAGGCCTTCAACAAGATAACACTCAAGACCATCAGAGCAAAGAAAAAGGCGAAAAGAAAAGAGGTCAAAGAAACCTAGAGGAATTGATACCGATCATGGGAGAAATGTTAGTGAATACAGGGAGAGTAGTACTACTATCGGCATTATTCCACCAAACCAGCCAAGTACCCCAATGATAATTACATCTTGGATTATAAGAGGCCTTAACAGTAAAGGAAAACAGAGACACTTATCGGAAAGGTTAAGAAAATAAAAACCTCAAGTAATGTTGTTACAAGAAACAAAAATATCAGGAAGGAAAATGGAGGAAATGTTAAGTAAAATAAAACCGAAATATGAATGCATGTCCATAGATGTGAAAGGAAGTGCGGGAGGCATAGCAATACTATGGAACTCTGAAGAAATAATAGTAGATTACTAGATGGGCATGAAAAGAATACTCAAGGGAAGATTCTAGCTAATCAGAAACATAGAATGGTTTCTAGTCTCTACAGTGTACAACCCTCACACCCCAGCGGAAAGAGGAAGCTTCCTCCTCCAACTACAACAACTTGGAAACCTTCACGAGGAGAAACTGCGGATGATAGCAGGGGACTTTAACATGACAACATCAAAATATGAGAAGAAAGGAAGACTGCAAAGAGAAGAGCGAGAGATGGAGAGGTTTAGAGACCTTCAAGTAGAACTGAAAATGGTAGATATCCCAACCATAAATGGAAAATATACGTGGAAGAACCAAAGAGGAGGGAGCAAACAAATAGCATCCAGGTTAGACAGATTCTTAGCAACAGAACACTTCATTGGAAAAGATATATTCTATGAAGCAACAATCCTCCTGTGTTTAGTGTCGGACCATTGGCCCATTAAACTAGAAATAGCTATGAATCAACAGAACTAGAATAGAACATTTAGGTTTGAGGCTTTCTGGTAAAGAGAACCCACTTTATTGATAAAATGAAGAATTGGTGGAAGGGGACACAGACTGGGATAGAAGGAAGAAACAAAATGCACAACCTCTAACTCAGATTAAAAGACTTAAAAGGAATGGTAAAGAAGTGGAACATAGAAGAATTCAGAAACATTCAAAAGGAACAAGAAACACTAGATATAAAGATGAAACAAATACAACAGAAAATCATAAATGAAGGAAGAAGTGAAGCACTGGTAGAAGAGGAAGGACTGGTGCTAAATAATTTGGAAGAAAGAAGAAAACAAGAGGAAATCCTATGAAAACAGAAATTGAGAATCCAATGGCTAAAAGGAGGAGAAAGAAACACAAAATTATTCCATAAGGTGATGGCACAACATAGACAAGAAAAAAAAATCTTCTCCCTAAGGGACCACCAAGGCAATAGGATAACTCAGAAAGTTGAAATGGAGAAATGGCTGGTGCAGCATTTTAAAGAACTCCTAACAAAACCCAATATTAGAAGGGAGGACGACATTAGTAAAATTAGTCAACATATCCCTAAACTAGTAACCAAAGATCAGAACATGGCTCTCCGAAGAGTCATAATGAAAAAGGAGGTGGATAAGGTAACAAAAATGGTGGCAAAGAATAAAGCAACTAGGCCTGATGGATTCACTTCAGAATTTTATCAAGTTATGTGGAACTTCATTAGCCAAGACATAGTGAATGCAATAGAAGTATCTAGATGCACCAAATGAATGCATCTGGCCTTGAACACTACATTCCTATCCCTGATACGAAAGATGGAGAACTAAGAAGAACCACAAGGATTCTGACCTATATCGCTTTGAAATGTTATATACAAAATATTAGCTAAAATTATGGTGAATTGACTAAAACCAATACTACTAGAGTTGATATCCCAGGAGTAGACAGGGTTTGTCAAAGGTAGACAAATAATAGATGGCATAGTGGTAGCACAAGAACCAATTCACTCACTGAAAAATTCAAAGACCAAATGGATGCTGATAAATCTAGACTTAGCCAAATATTATAATCGACTAAACTGGGGATACCTCCAAAAAATCTTAAAGGCATTCGGCTTCGACGACACGTGGATAAGTTGGGTAAGGTCATTGATAACCACGTAAGTCTTGTTAGTACTACTAAACGGGTCACCTACATAAGCTTTCAATGCGTTCAGATGGCTGAGGAAAGGTGACCTGCTACCCTCGTTCCTATTTATCCTCACAGAGGATGGACTAGGAAGACTGATAAAAGCTAAACTTAACAAGGAACAAATGAAGGGCCTAAGACTATGGGGAAATGACCTCCCTATAACCCACCAAAAATTTGTTAATGACGTCATGCTATATGGACATGTAACGCTCAAAGAAGAAAATTTGATAATGGAAATTATCACTGATTTCACAGGGGCCTCTAGGACAGAGATAAGTAAAGAGAAATCAGAAATTTATTTCTTCAATACTCAAGCTTCCTCCCAAGCCTTCGTGGCAAGAACCATTGGATTTAGAATTGGAAATTTCCCTAGTAAGTATCTAAACATCCTATTAAATGTTCAGAAATACATAGTAGCCAACTGGAGTACTCTAATGGGAAATATTCAATGGAGAATGAAAAACTGGACATTCAAGGTGCTGAATATCCCGAGCACGTCATTTTTTTTAAATTGGTGCTTCAATCCATTCCTATATATCAACTTACCAGCCAAACCACACCTAAAACAATATGCTAGAAAATGGTAGATATGTTTAAAAAATTCCTATGGCAAGGGTCTAGCAAGATAAAGAAATGGGCACTCCTACCTTGGAGTTGGCTAAGTAAATCCCTAAAAGAAGGAGGAA
This sequence comes from Pinus taeda, assembly GCA_000404065.3. NCBI lineage: Eukaryota > Viridiplantae > Streptophyta > Pinopsida > Pinales > Pinaceae > Pinus > Pinus taeda. The sequence goes on along the minus strand of APFE030047586.1, from coordinate 26,172 downwards.
TCGATCTAAGAGATCCATAGATCTTGAAGTAGATAATGGGGGGAAAGTTTTAGTGGAGATGGACACAGGGAGGGGAAGACCCGTGGAAAAAACTATGGGAGAGAAAATATGAGATGCCCAGGTCTCCAAAAGAAAAGCTAAGAACTCAAAATGAGAAGAAAGGTTCTGTAATATGGAATTCGACCAGTGCCAACAAGGATTTGATCACGGAGCATAGCTTCTGGGAAGTTAGAGGAGGGGATAAAGCCAACTTCTAGGAAGAAGCGTGGAAACAAAGAGAAAAACTCAACAACCAACTGTACCTCAAAGAGATCTACCAATTCACCAACCTAAATAAGGGTGACACAATAAGAAACTATCGGTGCTTGAAATATAACGGATATTGGGGAAAGTGGAAACAACAGGAAAACTTACCAGAAGCACCAGCAACACCCCAATGGGAAATCTATGAGAAGGAAATGGCAACAAGGAAAGTAGCGATCAATGAAGGGATATATACTCTAAGATGGAGCCATAGAATCAAACGTATGTTCACAATAAGAGAAGGCTACCAATTAAAAGAAGGATACACCAGACATTTAGAATAAAAAAAATGGGAAAGTATATGGAAAGAAAAACTTGGCCGAAGGTAGCATTCTTTGCCTAGATCTTGAGCCACGGGAGAGCACTAACATGGGACTAACTTAGAAAAAAAGGAATACAAGGCTAGTTGACATGTGCCCTCTGCGGAGAATAGGAAGAGAACATAGAGCATCTAACCAATGCCTATAAAGTGCGCGTAAACCTATGGAAACAACATCAAGAAATATTTGAAATCAGTGACAAAAATATAATTAGCGTGAAAATAACGATAGAGAATTGGAGGAAAAAACCTTACCAGAACACGATCCTAAACAGGGCATGGAGACTCTCACTAGGCTTTGTTCTGTGGAACATTTGGAAAGAGAGAAACCTCTTGATATTGAAGGAGGAAGGTAAACAAAGAACAGAGATATGGAACCAAATTATACAAAATATCAGAGAGACCATTCTTATCGATTGGTGATATGAGGAGGATTGAAAAACTAACCCAATAGAAACAAAAATAATGGTATGCCTGAACCTAAAGCCAAGCATGATGCACAAGATATCCAGGATACACTAAAAAGATTAGGTGGAGGAGGCCAACAAGTTCAGAAGTCCTCAATAGGGATTTATTAAGTTAAAATTAGAGGGGGCTACGAAAGGGAACCCAAGCAAGGTAGGGACTAGTGGAGTATTAAGAGACGACACACGAAGGACTCTCAGAATGTACGCGATGGACTACAGTAACACTACAAACAATGAAGCAAAGCTCCATGCATTAAAAAAATGACTGTAAATTGCCATAATGGAGAAATAGCAAAATCTACACGTTGAAGGAGACTCGAAAATGGTAATTGATATAGTCAAACAACTATAACAAGGAACCCAATTGGAGAAAACCAGTCGTAGCTAGAGAACCACCTGGTTAGTGTAGGAGATCAGAAAGCTCATAAGAAAAATAGGCTACATCCTTCCCACCCATGTGAGAAGGAAAGGCAACGAACCAAAAGACAACCTGGAAAATTGGGGATGCAGGTAGGGAGGAAGAACAATGGATGCAAGTGAGGAAGAGTTATTCTAGATGGAGGAGATGGAAAACTTAGTGCAACTCCTCAAACAAGACAAAGGAGGAGAGAGGAACCCCAGATCAGGTAACATCACAGGAAATCTAGAGAGACCGAGGAGATGTGACCGGGAAGGGGGAGGAAGAGCACAAGTGGGGGAAAGGACAAAAGCGACGAATGAAATGAGTAGATAGGTAAGCTGGAAGGTGACTGAGGAGGGCAGAGAGGGTACAACTCCCAAGAGTATGAGGGAGGTGACGGATGAGAATGACAGAGAAGAAGCCAGGGCAGTGGGCAAAATAATGTTAGCAAGTGGCAGGGCAAAGACAACACATCCATAGCAAGAGCAGCTGGGAGAAAGTGCGGATTAATGAGAGAAGATGGCAGCAAGGACAGAGGGGTAGGGATCCACGCAGGTTATAATGTGAGACAGGTGGCAGTAAAGGCAATGAAAGGGAGGGGGAGGGACATAAAACTTAACAGAAATCAAGATGTAGCTAAATTCATGTAGACGATAGCGAGAGGAACTGGTGAGAGGAAAAGTGGTCGAAGAGCAAAGATTTAGACTGCGGACGAAAGCGGCATCACACCTGCCAGTTGGTATGTAGTTCCTATGTTCCCCATCCTCGTTAATCCTAGGATTATTATCAATAGGAAAATAGGATATCTGAGATGGAACATGCATAATTCTGTTAAAAGGAAAACCAGAACCTCTTATGTCACTATCATAAACAATATAGAAGTGCTTATGAACTCCCGAGGTAGGGAGATCAGGAGGGAGGGTCTCGCACACAGGAAGGGAGGGGACCATAAATGGACAAAACCCCATGATAAACCCTGACAAAGCATGACCCTAGGTAGCCTGATAGGAATCAATGGGAGGGAACTAGAAGGCATAGAGGAAATAGCTTGGGGGAAATATCCAAGGAATATATTGAACGAGGGAAACAAGCAACCTTGCGGGGAGGGATTTAGAGGTAGCAGGTAGAGGGAAGCTATTGACAAGCCAGGGAGACCCTGGGAACAAAGGAATAGAAAGCCGACCTCATCTGGGGAGGAACCCATGAGATTGGCCAAAATAGATAGGCCGTGTACAGAATATTGCCATGGTAGGAAAATGGCAGGATATCCAAGCAAGGAACAAACCCTTAACAAAAAGAGGACTTGCTCTAAACCCCTTCCAAGAAGAATCCTGAAGGCAATAAACCCTAGAAAGTGAAAGAAAATGGGTAAATGGGATATAGTTTTGATTTAATATTGTAATTCTAATAAATGTGATGGCTCTATGATAAGTATCTTATCATACCAAGGATAGTATAGGGAGGAGAAAAAAGAACAACAAGAAGACGAAAGTTTTAGATAGACAAGGAGTAACATGGCCCCCAAGAGAGGCAATAGAGAAAACAAGAAGGAGGAAGGAACAAGCAGACCGACCCAGAAGAGAGGGAGGAAACCGAGAAATGAACACATGAAGACTATTATCGACGTGTACATGGCAGGGAACACGCCGGACATCAAAGCCCAAATTGCGAGTTGGGAGAGGGAACTGAATGACAGTATAGAGAACCAGGACATTCCCATGGAGGAGTGGGAATGCATGGTTCCCGATCCAGGGAATTCTCATGGAAGACACTTCCTATTTAGGCAAACCATACAACAGTACTAGGTAATGAAGAATGTGGTGGCTCGGGCCATGACCTTGAATTGAGAGCAGGCAGCAGGCGATGAAATAGAGGCACAGGAGAAGAACAAGGAGAAGGATCAAGTCACGACTGAACTACTTAGGGAAATAGCAATAATTCAGTTTCAGACCTACAGAAATAACTTGGCCCTGGGAATAATCAAACAAACTCTAAAAGAGATGAAGTGGATAATTGAGGAGAGGAGTGAGATTCCAGGCTCCAGTGCCAAAGCACCAGCCCCAGTAAAATCCTCAGATGAGGATTGATGCAATGGTCGAGTTCGAATTTGAATTTTTTTTGAAATGCACTTACTTGTTTAATTTTCTTTATCTAAATAGTAGTATGGACAGTGAAAACAATGATGCTAGATGGATAGCAATAAACCTTTTTAAATTTTGGACAAGGTTTAATGCAAACAAGTGGCTATCTGGTTTCCTTCAGGTAGGTATGCCACCTGGAATAAATGGAAGTTAATGATTTTGGAAAAGTAATATAAATAGAGGAAGCACTGCCAAGTTTACAACAAAAAAGTGAGTATGGAGCAATAGAAAAAAGGAACAAAATAAATGAGGGTAACCATCATAGTTTTGGAATACTCTATAAAAATAGAAGGGGAGACAAAAGGAATCAAAGATGTTATTTTCAATCCTAAAAGGGTTGCCAAAAAAGTCACCAGTAATGTAACAAGAGTAAATGTAGAAAAATATCCAGATGAAAATGACAGTAAAGATCATGAAATATGAAGAAGAATATAAGAGAAAAGTCAAATGTAAAGAATAATATAATTGTTCTAAAATATAAAGATTTGAGAAAAACCAACAAAAAATGACAACAACCTAGATCAACATGGAAAAGTAAAACACACTTTTGACTATTTCTCATGTATTGTAAGCTCACGAGAGATGTAGATTAGTAGGCACTAGTAATATAAATTAAGGGGGAGTGTTAGAGGTAATTAGTCTTCATAAATACCAGTTAACTTGTACTTTCTGGAAGTTTACATTTAGCTCAAATTTATAAAGCATTTGTTACTCATGTTCAAGATAAGATTATTCGACAATAGTTAACCATAATCAACCATGTTCAAGCATGGTCCAACGTTGCATTGTGACAAGGATTGTCTCAATATGAAAATCAACCTTTCTCAACCATGTTTATTTTAGTATTTTTAATATTTATCTTACAGATTTTATACATTGGGTTTATCTTGTGTTTAATATTATTCCACTGGGTTCATAATCCCTTAGGGTTTTAGTGTTAACTCCTTGGGTTTATTATTCCATAGGGTTTATAATATCAATCCCTTGGATTTATTATTTCCTTAGGTTTATAATATCACTCATGGTAAACCATTATCAATCATAGCCAACCATGGTCAATGATGGTTGAATGTCGCATTGTGACAAGTATTGTCTAACCATGAAAATAAACCATGTTTATTTTAGTGTTTGTAATATTTCTATTAGGGTTTACCAATGTTCGGTTTATAATATTAGTCCCTCATGTTTAATATTATTCCCTTGGTTTTGTAATCCCTTTAATTTTCAAATATAAAGAAATTATTTCCCATTTCCATTCTGAGATTAGTAGTGGATTTACATTTTATCACATGTTGGGTTCATAATGTTAGTAGTGGATTTAGCTTTTATCGGTAGTGGATTTAGCTTTTATCACACAATGGGTTTATAATATTAGTCCTTTGGGTTTAATATTATTCCTTATGGGTTCATAATCCCTTCAGGTTTTAGTGTTAATCCCTTGGGTTTATTATTCCATTGGGTTTATTATTCTCTTATGTTTATAATATCAATCATTGTCAACCATTGTCAATCGTAGCCGACCATGGCCAACCATGATTGGATCGCGCATTGTGACAAGGATTGTCTTACCATGAAAATAAACCATGTTTATTTTAGTTTTTGTAATCTTTATATTAGGGTTTACCAATGTTGGGTTTACAATATTAGTCCCTTGGGTTTAATATTATTCCCTTGGTTTCATAATCCCATGGGGTTTTAGTATTAGTCGCTTTGGTTTAATTTTTCCCTTGGGTTCATAATATCAATCCCTTAGGTTTATTATTAACCTAGGTTTATAATATCAATCATGATCAACCACGATCAACCATGGTCAATCATGGCTGCATCTCGCATTATGACGAAAATTGTCTCCATATAAAAGTTATGGACAATCATGTATAATCATGGTCAACCATGGTCAGCAATGGTTGATCCTGGTCAACCATGTTTTATAGAATCAGACATGGTCAACCATGGTTAATCAAGGTCAAACATGTTCGAATGTCACCTTGTGACAAAGATTGTCTCGATATGAAAATAAACTACATTTACCAATGTAGAACGTCTTTTGGAACATCTCATTGTGACAAATATTGTCTCCATATGAAAATCAACCATGGTCAACTATGGTCCAACATGGCATTGTGATAAGCATTGTCTCAATACGGAAATCAAACATGGTCGATCGTGCTTATTTTTTTGTTTATAATGTTTATCTTAGGGTTTATATATGTTGGCTTTATAATATTAGTCCCTTGAGTTTAATATTATTCCCTTGGGTTCATAATCTCTTGGCATTTTAGTATTAATCCCTTGGGTTTATTATTCCCTTGAGTTTATAATATCAATCTATTGGGTTTATAATATTAATCATAGTCAACCATGGTCAAACCATATGGATATGGAAATCAACCATGGTAAACCATGCTCCAATGTTGTGTTCTGACAAAGATTATCTTGATATGAAAATCAATCATGGTCAACCGTGGTTAACCATGGTCGAACGTTGCATTGTCGCAAGCATTGTCTTTATAGGAAATCAGCCATGGTTAACCATGTTTATTTTATGGTTTATAATATTCATGTTACGCTTTATATACCTTGAGTTTATAATTTTATCCCTTAAGTTTATCAATCCCTTGGGTTTATAATATCAATCCCTTCGGTTTGTTGAGATAAGGGTTCATATTCGTAGGGTTTAATACTATTCAACAATGGTCAAACATAATCAACCATGTTCAACGATGGTCAACCCTCGCATTATGAGAAGGATTGTTTCAATATGAAAATAAATTGTTCTCAAACATGTTTATTTTAGAATTTTTAATATTTATCTTAGGGTTTTTATACCTCAGGTTTATAATATTAGTCCCTTGGGTTTAATATTATTACATTAGGTTAATAATCCCTTGAGGTTTTTGTATTAATCCCTAGGGTTTATTATTCCTTTGGGTTTATAATATCATGGTTAACCATGGTTAACCATGGTCCAATGTTGCATTGACAAGGATTGTCTCTATATGGAAATCAACCACGGTCAACCATGTTTACTTTTTGTTTATAATATTCATGTAAGGGTTTATATACCTTCGGTTTATAATTTTTATCTCTTAGGTGTATTATTCTCTTGGGTTTATAATATCAATACATTGGGTTTATAATATTAATCATGGTCAACAATGGTTAATCATATGCAACCATGTTCAACCATGGTCAAACCATATGGATATGGAAATCAACCATGTGAAACCATGGTCCAATGTTGTGTTTTGAGAAATATTGTCTCGATATGAAAATAAATCATGGTCAAACATTGTAACCATGTACCAACATTGCATTATGACAAGGATTGTCTCTATATGCAAATCAACCATGGTCAACCATGTTTATTTTAGGGTTTATAATATCCATGTTAGGGTTTATATACCTTGGGCTTATAATTTTTATCCCTTAGGTTTATTATTCCCTTGGGTTTATAATACAAATCCCTTGGGGTTATGGATCTAAGGGTTCATATTCCTAGGATTTAATATTATTGAACAACGGTCAACCATTATCAATCATGTTCAACCAAGGTCAACCATGGTTTAATGTCGCATGGTGACAAGGATTGTCTCAATATGAAAATCAACCATCCTCAACCATGTTTATTTTAGAATTTTTTATATTTGTCTTAGGGTTTTAATACCTTGGGTTTATAATATTAGTCCCTTGGGTTTAATATTATTCCCTTGGGTTCATAATCCCTTGAGGTTTACTATTAATCCCTTGGGTTTAATATTCCTTTAGGTTTATAATATCATGGTTAACCTTGGTCTAACGTTGCATTGTGACAAGGATTATCTCTATATGGATATAAAAAATGGTCAACCATGTTTATTTTAGGGTTTATAATATTCATGTTAGGGTTTATATACCTTGGGTTTATAATTTTTATCCCTTAGATTTATTATTACCTTGGGTTTATAATACCAATCCCTTGGGTTTATTGATCTAACATTTCATATTCTTAGGGTTTAATATTATTCAACAAGTGTCAACCATAATTAACCATGTTGAAACATGGTCAACCATTGTCCAACATTGTGATAGTGATTGAGTCAATATGAAAATAAATCATTCTCAACCATGTTTATATTAGTATTTTTAATATTTATCTTAGGGTTTTTGTACCTTGTGTTTATAATATTAGTCCGTTGGGTTTAATATTATCCCTTTGGGTTTCTAATATCAATCCCTTGGGTTTATTATTCCTTTAGGTTTATAATATCAATCATGGTCAACCATTGTCAATCATAGCCAACCATGGTCGACCATGGTTGAGTCTCGCATTGTGACAAGGATTGTCTCACCATGCAAATAGACCATGTTTATTTTAGTGTTTGTAATTTTTATATTAGGGTTTACCATGTTGGGTTTATAGTATTAGTCCCTTGGGTTTATTTTTCCTTCCGATTCATAATATCAATCCCTTGGGTTTATTATTAACTTGTATCTATAATATAAATTATGGTCAAACATGGTCAATCATAACCGACCATGGTCAATCATGGTCAGATCTCACATTATGATAAAAATTGTCTCCATACAAAAATCATGGACAATCATGGTCGATCATGGTCAACCATGGTTGATCATGGTCAACCATCACCGATTGTGGTCAAACATTAACAATCTTGGGTTTTAGGATTAATCTCAATGGTTTGTTATTCCTTTGGGCCAAGCATGATGAATCATAGTCAACCATGGTCAAATTTTGCTTTGTGACAAAGGTTGTCTCAATATGAAAATCAACCATGACCAACCATGGTGAACCATGGTCCAATGTGACATTGTGACAAAGAATTAATTATTATTATGTAAAAATGAATTAATTATTAATTAAATAATTTAATTAATTAATATTAATATTAATATTATTTAATGATATTTAATTTAAAAAAAAAATATTATTATTGTTTAACACAATTAACTACTATTTATTATTTAGTATTTATTATTTTATTATCTCATCATCTATTTATTCAATGGTTTGTGACATAGATAGAAATGGATCCTTATGTTTATATCAACCACATTTGCTAAATATTATTGTTATTATTAAATATTTATTGTTATTTAAAATTGTTATTGTTATTAATATTACTAATATTATTATGAATTACTATTATTATTAAATATTTAAATTATATTAAATAATTCAAAACTAAATAGGGTTATAATTAATAAGTTTTTGTTAATCAACTTATTATAACTTATTAGTTTATAATATCAAAAATAATTTTTAATTTCTTAAATTAGATTCCCTTATCTTTTTTGGTCAAAACCTTTTCTAATTTGTGTCCTTGGTCAAACTCGCTGTTAACCCTAACGGTTGGTTAGGAGCCCTCTACATCTATTTATTAAAATGCTTGGATCTGGTTCCTCATCTTGTCGTGAAGATAAACCACACTCGCTAGTTCGAAACACGTCGACAAGAATTTTTCTTATGTGACTTTTATGAAAAGATGCTGGTACAATTATTACGGATCACATAAGTCTTAATTAAAAAAAGTATGGTACAATAAATTAATATCATTTTAATATATAATATATACTAATATAATAATAATAAATATATAAGATTATGGTTGTTATTATTTGTATAGTTATTAATAATCATAAATAGTTGGTCTTTAAAAAAACACATAATAATTATTAATGTGGTTGATATATGTCTATTTTCGTATATATAAATGTATGTGTATATATACTTCATATACTACTATCCCTATATGTCAACCACGTTATCAAGATTAATTACATCTAACATTCCCCTTAATTATTAATGTAGTTGTGCTAGTAGTAATTAAGGGAGAATTTTAGAGATAATTAATCTTGATAACTACCATTTAACTTGTACTTTTTGGAAATTTATTTAACTTGTACTTTTTGGAAATTTATTTCAAATTTATAAAGTATTTGTTACTCATCTTTAAAACAAAATTACCATATCTATTTTTAACAATTTTGAGTCTATCTAATCATATAACTTCAAATATTTAATTAAAGAGTTTATCTAATCATATAATTTTAATTAATTAGTTAAATTAATTCAAATTACAGAAAAACACTTCTATTATATTGTTATATTATTGTATTGTGATTTCCTCTGTCTATTATATTATTATATTGTGTGATTTCCTCGTTTCCCTCCTAAAAATAAGTTCATATTTTCCCAAAAACCAGAGTTATTCCGATTATGATACGTTCTGAAAATAATCGACGACTATCCTGTGAAATTAAGTATATAAAGAAAGGAGTAAATTATTATAGAGGGAGACAGCAAAAGCACACAGTGGTGTGATTACTCCCCCTACATCGATAGATCAAGAGATGTTGTAGATCGAATGACCTCAGAGAAAGAGGTGGATGCAATTATGGATATTCGTCTCCACAGGAATATAATGGAGATATAATTACTGGTTGATTCTATTAAGCAGCTTCTTCGAAGAATGGCATCTGATGTGGGAGTTCTAAAATCGGCCCTAGTCACCCTCTTCGTTGTCATATTATTATGTCAGAATCTTCTTGGGCATCTACAACCCCCTACAACTCTGTTCTCCAATAGGTCAAAAAAACATATGGTAGACATCTTGGGAACATGGAAGGAAAAGACTAGGACATCAAGTTGAGTTAGGGTGGTTCAAAAGAACTCATTTTCGGTTTCTATTTTAGATTTCTATGTTTTGGCATACATTTTCGGATAGCTAACTTGTGAAGAACTTTAATGATCATTAGTTTATCCATCAATTTTTTTTCATAAAGTCTCCATGGTGACATCTATTTCCTCCTCCCTTTTCTTGGTTTACTCGTTATTCAATTTTTTCCTTTTTTGTTTTTCTGTCGTGAACTTGTTAAAAATCTAGAACTTTACATTCAGAGATTGAAATTCATATGAATGATGTAAGAATCATAGTGAAACATGCGATTAGTACATGGGAAAACATTCATTCATATGAGCCTTCAAATTGGGCTTTTAATGTTTGTTTTGAGATTTTGTTTTGTTGTTTTAAGCTTTTTTAAAATTATAATTACTTTAGATTCTTCTAGTTAGTTTTAGATACAGTTTTGATTTTTCTGTTGTAGATAAAATGGGTTTATTTTTTAATGTAAAAGATGGAAAAATAAGAGATTATGGAAAAAAAAGATTACTAAAATATATACACAAAAGTTTTGACTAATGAACTTTGAAAATTTATTCTCCTGTATATATTTGATGGCTCAACCCAATAAAATATGCAATTGGTTTTTTTTGCTACATTGAACATATATTTATATCATATCCAAGTTTTTCCAGAATATTGTTGTCATGTACGAAGCAATTTGGTTGGAATTTTTTGCAGTGCTCTAAGATAGTATGAGGTTGTTACTATGGCTCGATTAATAGATATTGGCTTCTCTCAACGTCCCCGGGTGAGAGGAAGACATAATTAATGTTTTTTTTGCAATTGTCTCCCATTAACATCACACTTTCTACTCTAGAATGTTCATTGCAACATTAGTTATTAATTGACTTGTGAGAATGATCCAAGGTTATTCTTATTCTTGAGTCTTCATATGCATGTCACCATTTTTTTATAGTCTCCTTATTTAAACACTATTTTATAACCTTCATAGATCATAAACATGAAATAATGACAATGTTTTACGAGCTCTTGCGATGTGATCACCTGCCATATAGCTATTTGACGTTCTCGGGATTGGAAAATCTACTCTACAACTCATAGCACCTAGGGTTTCCTTCGGAATGCTTGATGTGGACGACGCGGTTTTAGAGTAACCGCCATCTCCCCCAGTGTTAGAGACAACTCATTCGTCTTCTTGCTCCCCGCTACTCTCCGCTCCGCAACTACGATGGAAAGAAAAATCTCCACATGGCCAAACTCCTGGATCAACTTCTCCTTTGGCATAGACTATAACAATTAACATTCATTCTCTTGAATTTTCTTTTCAACTTCTAGTGTGTTTTTTTTTTTTTTAATTTCGAGTTCTAATCTTATTGTCCTTGTGCCAATAAGTTAATACGCACTTTTTTTTACAAGGGAGGACAACGATGCTGGGATTCCTGGAACAATTCAGCCATGACTGGGTTTCGAGAGTTCCTGCAAAGTTACAGTACTGAATGGCTTCCATTACGGTATTATACGCCTTCCCTCAGTCCTTATTATTTGATATGAAACTTTGTATCATCTCTAAGGAACCCTAACTACTATTTTTCAAGGTTTGCATTGGAGGCATCACAAGGAAGAGAGGGCATTGCACACGTATCTCACTAAGAACAAATTATCACTTTCTTCAATGCATTACATGAGGCATGTAATGGTTTCTAATCTTTCCTACTTCTTTCTATTATTTCTGATAGGTAAGCTATAGGTGGCAACAACAACAATATCGCCCTTGGACAATTACATCTTGTTTCCAGCTTCCTCTTAACAACTGCACTTTAAAATTTATTTTAGTAGCTTGGAGAACTCATGTGGTTAGAGCTATTTCACATGAATTTCATGTAAGTCCCTCCAAGAGTTTGAATCTTGAGTCTGGGACTCACTAGGGTATATAACTGAGCCCTAAATTTAGATACTTGTCGTGCACTGAGTTTCGAGTCACGATGGTCAGCGACCCTGACCCATATGCAAGTGAGTTTCTCGTTTCTGACTTAAATTATATTTACTATGAAGTTTATATATACTCTGACTGTGAGATTTCAACACGGAGTTTCCAATGTTTTTGTTTAGTTTTACTTTCAATTGCATACTTGTAATGTTACAATCCAACTTTCAAATATATATCTTTTCCTCGATTATAATGTTTCATTATAAATATATGTGTATTCAAGAGAAATCTTGTTTCTGAGACTTCTGTTTCATTATCTTGTTATTCCTGAGGGTTCTATCATGGTTTCTGGCTTGAATTAGGCTCACGACCTTTTAAGATTGTAAGGATTCGAGCTATTAACTTCATAAATTGTTCCGGGTGCAAGGGTTATTTAAGTTTGTCGGCTATAATAGAATCTCCTAGGTGAGTTTCTGGTCTCCATCCTGAATGAGCCTATGAATTTTGTATTATCACTGAAGCTCTTTTATGGACTAAACTATTTTTAATACCTTTGATTGTAATTTGGTCGAATTCTTTTTTTTCACTCACATTAACTTTCAAACCTGAAATAACTGGTCTTTTGGTAGTTAATATGAAATTCTTGTTTTTATATCTATCTATCTATATAATATATATATATTATATATATATATATATATATTTGATGTTGTTGGAATAGTAGTTTTTCCTTAGTTACCAATGAAGAGCTTTCTTAGTGATGTCGACCTAGCCTACCTCATTTTATGTTATTAAGGCATTATATTTTATTACAAGTTTTCAGATTCCAATCTTACTTTATAGTTATACAAATATATTGTAACACATACGCCCTGATTTTTGGAACACGTAGATACTTCTTTGTTGTAATATATATTTATAAATAGTTGAGTTTCTTCTATCGATTTCAGCACATTGTTTTCCTAAATCCAAGACTTATCTGGGCTACTCTTAACAAGTGGCGTGGTGATAACGTACTTTATGGATTGGATTAGTTCCCTAGTAAATTTGAGTCTTTTTATTTACACACAGTGCACATAATGAACATAAATAAAAAGAACTTGTATGTATAAGACAAAACAAAATAAATTATTTTAAAAACATTGAGTCAAATACTTGTTTCTAATCACTAGTTTGATCCAACCGCAAAACTACTGGGATAGAAGTGCTCCTCCCAACCAACTAGTACTCTATTTTCCAAGAGGACTCCCAAGTACTCTATTTTCCAAGAGGACTCCCCCAAGCTACTTTTCTTCTATAACATTTTCTTTACATTGACCTAACAAGTTATGTCCATGGCATCAAACTTTACTAGTATAGCCGAGGTATTATAGACTCATAATTTTTCTTAGGGATTCCACTAGCCACCTACTACCTCAAGAATGCCCTAACTAGCAACTTCTTGTAGACCTTCAACAACATCATGTTTATGGGTCCATGGCTTAAAGCCTCCATTCATCCCTTGGACCTTTTCCAACTAGGTACCAAGTTTCCAACATAGCCTCATGTTTTCTTCTCTCTCCCCTCTTCGTACCCTTTTCTCCAATTGAGACTATTTATCTATAGGGAGAGGATAGTTGTCTTCTAACTCTCTCTTAAGTGAAATTCTCATACAACACTTTTTTCCATAGTTTTTTGGACCACAATTCATATTATTTATAAAAATAAAACAGCATTTATCATTTTGACCTTTCACATGGCCCATGCTTTTACCAAATCATCTACAGTAAAACAAATTAATTACATCTTTTTACTAAGCGGCGTTACATCTCTCCCCCTTGAGAGAAACACCATTCTTGGTGTCTCATTTGACTTTAAATGGTTGGAGTATGCCTTGCACATTTATTCTTCATCACCTCAACTATCCCTTTTGAAATTCTTCCACAACACTTAACCTAGGTAAATGTTTTCTATTGTAGCTTAATATCACTCTAACGGAGAATGCATAGAGGTTTAACAAGGATTACTCCTCTCGTTCCACCTACATCATAATTTATTATAGTCATTAGTTTCCATCAATTCATTTTTCCTTTATTTATTTTTTTAATAAATAAAAAATACATATACATATGGTTTACATCTTTTTTACAACACCATCAATGGGCTATTTATATACCCAAAAGGGTTTAATAATATGCATCACAACCTAGCAATGGTTGGTAACCCATGCTCCAATACAAATTAACAATATCATTGGACACTCATCATTGTAAATTCTTTACTTACCCAATGGTTATGTCAATCTACAAAGACCTCCCATTCTTGTTCCATTATCAGCTTTAGATCCTAGAGGTGTCAGTTTCATCTATACTATTTGCTTCACAATAATAATAATATGGTTTAGAAACTATTTATAATATTTATCTTTTATGAGGGACTACAACTAGTGCATTCTAGTAATAAATAACACTTTTTCCTATTTCAAAGATTACACATATATTAGTCATTCATACAAAGCATTTAATATAACTTACTTTATCTTTCCATATAAAAAATGGCCATATTGTTGTCTACTTTTCCCAATTAAACTTAAATACTCGTGCCTTGGTCACTTTGCTATTTTCCTTAGTGCCAATCAAGGGTCTATTTTGCAATATTCCTTTTATTTTTGGTCCCTTGTCATCCTCTATTACAGGTTGTTTATACAATTTATATGCAATTTTGCTTCTAGTTACAGGCACCATCATACTATAATGAAACATTATCAAGTTATAAGATAATTAATTCATATTTTCGCTTACCAATTTATTTTTTCCATAACTTGAATGGAACTAATTGTGTCAATGTTACAAAGTAGGGTGACATAAGTTAGTTGGTTTCCTTATTTATTTATTTTCTTCATTTTTTGTGTAGTTGGAGTTACATCCCTCTGTATTTTGCAAGTTATTAATTAAGGTTCCTGAATTTCACTTGTATTCCCCCTTGCTAGAGTGAGGACAAATATGGGGTGTAGGTCAGCTGCCTTAGTACTCTATGTTAGTGCAATTGTCCTTACATACTAATTTTATCTGCCTATGTTCATTGTAACCAACTATTTGGGAGGACTTCATTTGTATCTATAAAATTAGTCGAGATTCTTTAAGGTACTCGGGGTGAAAATGTGAATCTCCTTTACACTTCTTTCCCTTTTTTGAGAAAAAAATCATTTTTAGAAGTTCTTCAACTTTCGGCAAGCCAAAGCTGTTTTTTTGTTTAGAATTTCATTCTACAATAAAAAGGAAACTTGTAAGAAATTTTATTAGGTTTCTATTACTTATTTTTTTGAAAATTTTTATTCACATTTGATACGTCAGCTTAGCAATTGTCTAACTTTGTGTTCTTTAAAAATCAAGGGATTCATAGCATGCCATGTTTTTAAGCACTGGTGTATTGTTTGTTAACTTAGCATTTTTGAAAAATGAAATATACTAAAACAATCTAGACAAACTCTACTTTGATATCACTATATTTATGAAACCAACTGATGCACATCATAATTACTAGAATTTTTTGAATTGAACCAATATGAAAACACTATAGATTTTGAACATATTTAGCGAAGCATCCAATTTCTCAACATACTAGTTATAAACTAAAAATCTAAAAACTATCCATTACATAACACTCACCAATGTAATGAACCATAGATTTTTAATATTTTTTTATAGTGTATATTGGAAGACATAGTCTTTTTATTTCATTGACCAATGTAATGAACAATAAATTTTTAATATTTTTTATAGTGTATATTGGAAGATATAGTTTTTTTATTTCATTGAATCACAATGACTTTTAGAAATTTTTTGCACACAATTTTTTAGAAAATTAATTAAAATTAGAAAATTTAGATGAAATTCCAAAGAAATTGTATCTACTGAAAGTATATTTAATTATGCAAATTATGGTTTTTTTTTGACACCAAATTCACCATATTTGAAGTAGTTTAAGCATTCAAAAATTGGAAAAACATGACTAGAGCCAAGTTGTTGTAGAGTTGCAGGTTAAAACAATTTGGTCGAATTAAAATTACATTTGGCCGAACTTGTGTTTGTCATTGATGCCTATTAAAATAAATGATAAAATAATTCAGCCAAATTAGTTAAAAAGGTTTGGCTGAAAATGTGTTGATATTTTCCATGGACAACAAAAATGACGATGCGACCATCCGAAAAAACGTTTCACATGAAACAATATAAATAAGTGGAGCTGAAACATTATTTTTGTAGACTTTCCTCATCTGGGGTGAATTTTTAAGGTAAATATTTTTTTGGGGATGAACGTTTTGGAGGAAATTTTTTGGCCTTAATTTTTAGAGTAAGTCTTTTAAGCTATTTTTTTAAGTGGAATTTTTTAGCTTAATTTTTAAAGTAAGTTCTTTGGGTTAAATTTTTTAAGTGAAAATTTTTAGCTTAATTGTTAAAGTAATTCTTTTGGGTTGAATTTTAATATAGAGTTTTTAGCTTAATTTTTAATGCAATTTTTTGGGGCTTAATTTTTAAAGTAAGTCTTTTAGGCTGAATTTTTAAAGTGACTTTTTTTTTATGCTAAATTGTTTAAGTGAATATTTTTAAAGTAACCCTTTTGTGCTCGATTTTTAAAGTGAGCTTTTTGGTCTAAATTTTGAAAGTGAATTTTTTTTGCACGATTTTTGGAATTGACTTTTTTGGGTTGGATTTTAAAAATCTACATAGTTTGAATGAGAAATCAAAGAAATTGCAAGAGAAAATATGATTGAACAAGAGACATTGAGGAACATAGAGAATACAAGAGAAACTATTACAAGAGAAAGAAAGAAGAACACACAAATATGGAAAGGGAGAATCAATCTCAACTAGAAGTTGAAGTAGGTATGTAAATGTAAATATTATAAATGATATTTAAAATTAAACTAGTGTAACGTGAAATTCAATTTTTATTTGATGAACTAATTTGACAAATATTTTGCAGTGTAAACAAAGAGAGATATTGCTCATAAAGTTGATGATGAGATTGAAAATATTTAAAGATATTCAAATGAAGAATTTGAATCACCATGAAGTATATATATATATATAATATATATATATAGATAGATAGATATGTCGTGTATTATTGAACTTATACATATTTATTAACTTCAATTTCATTCAAGCTCTATTTCTTAATTTTATTATTTAATCAATATTTATAGCCATTTAAATTTAATTTTCATATGTATAGATGAGATCAATATCGATGATGAGATGTTAGAAAATGTTGACACTAACATATATGGAGATAAAAAAGTTGACCATATTGTACGATATCATGTTAAGGTCATTATTGAGAAGTTATTCAACGATGAGAGTATGACATTTCAAACTCAAATTTTGGGAGGTCTATTAACATCAAAGTAATTAAAATATGCTACAACTCTATTGGGTATTCGAAAATCAATGAAAGATAAAAAGGTGAAGAAAAATGTGATTCAAAATATAAATAGTTCTTTAAAACTAGTTGGAAGATATAGAAAGACTAGTAATATAAATCAACAAAGAGCAATACAAATGGCAGTGGTTTCATCAAGTAGTAAAGAAAATCGTTTGGTAAAATCTATGGAAAGAATATTATAGACCTCATGAAAAACATTGCATAAACATAGACAATTTCGATTACAAATAGATGTAAATGATGAGCTCACTTTTTGGACAGTTATTTGTACGCAACCATACAAATATAGACTTGGATAAGATGTTAAAAAAATAATATATGAACATTAGATGAAAAATCAATGTGTTTCACGAAAAGAAAGGAATGTGATGCAACAAAGAATAGCACGAAATCAATATGAATATCATGCAAAACATATATTGGACACCACTCACATAGAGTTTTTCAATAAGTTAATAGAAGAGAATCATGGAATTAATGTCTCAATCAGCACTCTTTTGCAACAAAAATCATGGCATGTTAAACTTATCATTGTACATGACACTTGTTGTTTTCATTATCATGTGGAATTTCAATTATATTATGACACCTTAGTTTTGGTAAAACATTTTGCAAAAATTCACCTCCTCCTTCCACTATCTATGGTTTCATTGGTAAAAATGCATTGGTGGTAAAAAATGTGATCACTGTGGAAATTTGAATTTATTTTACAACAAATATTCTATTGATATAAATGATCAATCATTGTCTAACCTAAAAGTGAAATGGAAGAGATATGAATATAACACTAGTAGAAAATGATGAAATTAATGACTAGGTGACTAAAAGCATTAGTCACGGCAATTATTTCAAGTGAATTACTACTAAATTTGAGCAATTTTAAGTGATCGAACTAAAAATGAATAACTTAATAGACTAATTTAGTCTAGAGATAAAATGTACGACTAGATAATAAATGACTAAACTAAAAGAGACTAACTTAAATGACTAATTTAGTCTATGATTAAAAAATATGATTAGATAATAAGTGACAAAATTATTTCATGACGAGACTACCCTACAAGCCATCAAATTTCTATCATATCAATGAGGTCAACAACAATTTGTGGTTCAAGAAATAGCTAATTTCAAACAAACTTAGCTCTAGAGCCTAGGATTTGTTTCCACCTCTAATGTTTATGGACAAAGAGATCAATTTCTAAACGATGTGGGAGCCAATCCATAACATTTCCCATTTTGACTCTCTCTATTCAACATCATGGAAAATCTCCATAAATTAGTTATCCTTACTAAAACAAATATTTCATTGGAAATCATCATTAATCCTATGACATTACTAATTCACCATGTATTTTTACCACACAAAACTTATTTTGATGTCTACTCTTCTTATTTCATGAAAAGACTAACCTACATGCCAGCAAATTTCTATCATATTGATGAGGTCAACACCAATTTGTGGTTCAAGATATAACTAAATTAGAACAAACCTAGCCCTGGAACCTATGCCATTTTTCCACCTCAAATATTTATGGTCAAAGAGATATCAATTTTCTAAAACATGTGCAAGACAAAGTATTACCTCTCCCATGTTGACTCCCTCTATTAAACATCATAAAAAATCTCCATAAATTAGCTATCCATATTAAACCAAACCTTTTATTGGAAATGATGATTTAACATTACAATGACATTACCACTTTTCTGCACCTTTTAATCACAAAAAACTTATTTTGATATCACCATAATTCACTTTTAATAAATCAATGGAAATCCCCTCAAATAATATTTAGTAACACAAGAGCATAACAATTTTCACACAATTAATAATTATTTATAATAAATACAAGAGATTTTATAACACAGACCTAAAAATGTTCACACAGTTAATAATTATTTATAATAAATACCTCCCATTTGATAACACAAAGTCCTGAAAATTTTCATACAATTAATAATGATATATAATTCGAAATACCTTCCATTAAACAAAAGAAAGTACTCAAAATTTTATCTAATGGAATTTAATTCCCCTTCACATTCTCCACGATCACATTTTTTCCCTCCTCTGGTGTATTTCTTTTATTTCTGTATATTTTTTTTTTTTGTTTTATTCATTTGTTATTCACGCCTTCAGGAAATATCTTAGGCTGATATTTTTGCATGTGGGACTGAGTAGGAGGCTATAGCTAGCTAAATGGAAGCTCAAAATGAGGGTGCTTGTTATGGTGGCCTGTGCTGTTAGGTGTTATGGGTGATGGTGCCCATGTTTTCACTCGGTTAACTAAAACTGCTTTCTATCGCTATCAAACTAGAATTGAAACCCTATCATAGTTGGAGAGATCTCTACTTCTAGGGGACTGGGGTTATATGATCTCTACAAACCCCAAACTCAATTGTTTCACTTATATATCACTCAGGGCTCCTTGGATTTGGATCTGCTATCTTTATGGTTGAGCAAGCTGCTGGACTATTCACTCGATCTAGATCAATTAAACGTGGCATTGGACCTACTGTTTAAGCTACTGTGGAATCTATTGATTCCACGTAAACTCGATTTCGAGCTTTACCGAAATTAATTATCGAATTTGCGCGACTTACTTATTTTAACCAACTGGTCCAAACTGAACTATCCTACTCGAGTAAAATAGTGTGGCATGCAACTCATTATTGGGACTAGTTACATTAAATATATAATTACTTTTTGATTGAATATTGACAAATGGGTGAGGATTCTGTGCAATTATACTAGTTTCGAGCAAAAACTTAGTTTAGATGTATTGGGCTATGGACGCTTATCAATAGTTTCTTGTTAGAAACATTTTATGCCACATGCCTTAAATGTTTGAAAACATCACTCAATTATCCTCATTTTCTAACTCACGCAGTACTCATCAGTATTTTCTGTGTTTGATGTTCGAGCATTACAAGTAATACGTTCCGAGATACTTAGATATCAGGGTGTTACAAAAATACATAAATGTGTTTTTCAAGACCCTTGCCAATTTAGAAGTTGGCTTCAGGGTGCATAACCCCAAGTGGATGTGATCATATCTTTCTTTAGTCTAGAATTAACATCCTTAGTGGGTTCGATGCCATACCTTGTGTTGTGCCTTGTGGCCCTCTTTGGCTCACAGTTTTCATCTTTGTGATGTCTAGGATAATTGAAACTATTACCACAGTGGCATATCCACTTTGACAAATATGTGAAATGTGTTAAGACATTTAACCCGTCAAAAATCATGTGATGCTACCTCTCAGTTAACCTAAGTACTCTTCAGGCTATAGATAACATAATCTACAACAAAATAAACCTGCATATCAAATCATGAAAACAAGAGAAATACATACCAAATATATATCTCCCTTACCTGCAAACATTTTTAGATTATGTTCACCCCTTTAACCTCATTAAAGGTGCAATGAAACTTAAAAATGCAGAATGATTGACTAGATAAAATCATAGAAGCGTTTTTCACAGGCAGTTGACCAAGTCACCAAAATGATCTGCAAGGGCAAAGAGTTATCTTGCAATTTATAAAATACAACTAAAGACAAGTTTCCATGAATTGTAGACAAGGATATGCACTACAAAAAATTTAGCCATGCAAACTAAAAGAAGACAGAAAATGCTCTCTATAATTTCCTTCATAACACAAGTTCTTGAATGACCACAAGTAGCATGATCTCTTTGCTTTGGTTCATTTCATTTACAGAGAGATATAGAAGTGCATTCAAAATTATAGAGGTATTAGCATTCCATTTTCAAGGGACTTTATTCTATGATTCCTATAGTTAATTTTACATATTGTATTTACATGACTAACATTGATGTGCATACCTACAACTCTACCCTAATCATATTATGCATTGCTCTTGACAAGTCACTATGACTGAAATCTTTAGCAAGCATCATTGGGAGGCTTAATGGAACTAATTTATTTCCTTGAAGCTATCTAGAGTGTTCTTTAGCATCAACCTGAACACAAATAACTACGAATGTGAGGCCACTGTAGTGGGATTTTGGCTAGATATTAACAACATTATCAAGGGTCTTTCTTGGCATAACCTCCATCAAAACTTGCACATCATACTCCGGTTTGTTATAATTGTCAATGTGCAATAATACATGATATGGTGGAGATGTCTTCCTTGATTTTATTTTATTTTAGTGACAACAAAATAGAAAGATACTTAGAATATGCATCCAAGGAATTGGAAATTCCAAAGGCATCATATCTATTTCATTGACAATGAAAATAAGATTAAAGTAAAATTCCAGTCACATACACTCTAGTAATCATGTCCTTCGGAGTAGATATCTTTATTTGACAAATGTTATACATAAGGCAATAAAATGAAACATGAATTTATTCGTAAGCCATCATTCTATTTATAGTAGATCAAACTCTAATTCTCGACAAGGTGTAGTTTTCTCAACTGTTGGTGTCTCTATCAGTCTACTACCTTTTCCCCATAGTATGGTTGATCTAATTCTAGAAAACACCTCGGTGATGCATGTCTCTTTTGATTGTGATATTTTGTCACCTTGGAAACTTTGTAACATTGTTGTCTTGTGGTTGTTCTCCTTATGTTTACATATTTGTACATGTAGTAGCTCACACATTCTTAATTGTTAATTTAACCATAAGGGAAATTTGACTTATGTTTATATGATTTGGGATGGGGAAGAATTAATCTCGTAGATATCAAACTAGCCATCACTTTTGACCCTAATTGAGAGTACAAGCTCATGCTATACATAACGAGAGGAAAACTCTAGAATCATGGGCCTCTTTCCATTATTCCTCTTTCATTGTTGTTTGCTTCCATGACCTTTTCTTTCCTTTACTACTTTCCATTGATTTCCAGTTGGAGAATACTTTGTGTGTGCCCAGTGATTGAAGGTCTGGCTGGTAGTAAATGGTGGTTGAAATTTCAAACTTTGAGATGAGAGGAGTAATCTTGTGGATAATATATGGGGGATATGGAAAATGTAGATCCAAAAAACTAGAATGCCTTGCAATATAGCGTTGATCATAATAACCCTTCCACCAAGCGAGAGCAATTTATGGTCCCAACTACTCATCTCTTTTGAATTTAGTTACAAGCCATGCCTAATCTTGGATTTTATATTTGAATGGCTTTATGAAGCATCCCAAATACTTGAAGCTGACAGACATAGGATGTATTTTCACCCCAAATAATGAAGCAATCTCAAAAACTGCCTCCATGTCTGCTTCACCTGAAATAATCTCATTCTTGTTTTTGTTGATGAACAAACCAACATTTTTGCCAAATTTCTCAAAAACCTTGTGGAAGGACATGCATTCAAAATATTTTTCCTCCCCAATGTAGAGGACATCATCCATAACGAAGATGTGAGACAATATGCAATTTCTAGGGATATTACAACCAAACGTTGAGCCCACCATCATCATGGCTTTGATCCCTCTACTAAAAGCATCCATTACAAGGATAAAAAGTAGAAGTGAAACACATAGCCTTGATGAAGCCCCCGATGGATCTTGAATAATTGTATGGGTTCAACATTGATAAGTACCACCATATATGTCATAGATATGAGGGCCTTAATCCATTGGACATGTCTATGTGTAAACCCAACTTTGTATAAAATCATGCTGAGAAACTCCCAGTACACATAGTCGTATGCCTGATTGAGATAAGTTTTAGTAAGGCATGATTTTAACTTTCTAGTTTTGATAGAGTGTATGCACTCTTGGACTATTACTACACCATACTGTATTCTCCTGTTAGAAGAAAAGCCAAATTTCTCTGATGTAATGTGTGGAGATATTATATTTTTTTATTATGTTAGGAATGAGCTTACAAATCATTTTATAAACAAAATTACATAAGGATATGGGTATATAGTCTTCAAAAAAAACATTTTTTTCTTTTTTGCGAATTAATTTGATGAAAGTGGAGTTTATTACACTTGGAAAATGCCCAAAAATTCTATTGGCTTACACCATGCTGACAAGATAAGGACCCATCAACTTATATAAGAACATGACTATATCAAAAATCTAGCCATTAGGTCCTGGACTCTTGTCCTTGGCCATTTCCTTAAGTATTTGCAACAAATCCTCATCGAAGATTGGAACATCCATTAAAGCAATACACTCTTTATTGACCACCTCTAATTTTGATGCCATATTATCACCTTCCACTTCCTTGAACTAATTTCTGAAATATCTAAGAGCCTCGCTTTCTAGATATTTGACAGAGTTGCAGATGTTCCCAACTTCATCTTTTATAGCCCATATGGACTTATGGTGTTTCCTCTTTGATGAAACCCTATGAAAAACATTTGTATTCCTATCTCCACTTTTGATCCAAAAAAACCGAATTTTTTGATGCCATTCCCTCTTCATGTATCTTGATTGTTTTGTCCTTCCTCATCACTAGATTTCAAATGGTCTTCTGTTGGTTCTTAGAAAAGTAGTCTGAGGCAATTGGGTCAAATAATAGAGCAATTTTGTTCTCACTGGATAACAGTTCCCATATGATATCTTTTTTTTTATTGTATCTCCAAGCTTTGACATCTTTTTTTCAGTCTCCTGAGTTTTAACCAAATTTGCAAAAATGGATTTACAATGGTCAAAGAGATTGAGGAGTTCCAAGAGTGATGGACCAACTCTTGGAAATCTAGGTCACTTAATCATATAGGGTTGAATTTGAAAGGTATTTTAAGCTGCTCCAACTCATCATGCCATTCTAAAATTATGGCATCATGACCCAAAACATCTGAAAAGAGGGCCCAAGATTGTATTTGATTCATCCTATGATACCATATTGAATCCAATAAAATTATATCAATCCTCTTCGCTATACCCTCCTCCCCATTACGCCCTTGCGCCAAGTCAGGAATATACGTACAGGAGCTATATATTTGAGTGCAACCCGTTCAAAGATATATTTGGAAAAAGATGCTAGAGGATTCAAGACTGCTCTATGACCCCAACACTCCCCAAAACCAAAAGAGAAATTCATGTCCCTAACGAAATCATCGGGTGGATGTATAGGATCCAAATTGAATCCACCAATTCCCAAAAAAAAAGTTAGTTGTTGTAAGGGGCATATATTCTCATGATACAAAATATATGGACTATTCCTAAACTATAACCGGTCAGTATAATCCTTGCATAGGACCATAATGCATGGAAGGTGTAAACTGTTAGATCCAAGATTGTAGCGAGCTCACCATAGTTCCTTGCATTCAAAATTGTGGCACATCCACACCAAGAAGGAGACATTTTATGTAGTGTCTCAAGGCCATCTCTTTAGATATCATTATTTCATACAACAAGACTATGGATGGATTTTTTTATTTTATACAGTGTTTTAGAGATTTGATTATTGGGAAGATCCCAAACCTCTAATATTCAAGGACATAATCCTCATGGAGAAGAGTTTGAAGTGAGATACAATGCTCTAAGGTATTGAAGAGATGTGTTATCAAGTCATCCATTTGATACGTTGGAGGGGCCCAGATCAAATGGTGTATATAGTGTCTCTTCCATAACTTTAGAGAATCATGAATTTAAACTTTCCTCAATCTCACCACTAGGCATTAGCTTCTTATATTTGATTGATTTTTTCTTCCTTCAACATGGATAAATTTCTTTATATCCCTGCCATCTGATGAATCCACATTTTGGAATAATTTTTTCTTTGTTTATATAGGTTACAGTCCAAGTGTAGGATTTTTAGCTAAATCCATTAATTTCGCATCTATAGAAATTGTGATATATTTACTTCATGTTCTTTCCTGTTGCAAATTAGAGATAGTAAAAAGAGTTTTCTGGACTTGTTTACGAATTTTTCAATATCTTTGCCCTTCCCCTTTGTGGGAGTTCGAATTGGAAGGGTAGAGTCTTTTCCAAGGGCCTGATTGGTTCTATCACTTGTCTCTATCTCCAAATATGCTTCAAGGGTCACCCCTGTACCTGGACCAAAATGATTATCATAAGATGGGTCACATTCCATTGTCAACTCCACCATTGTTTGAGGGGATTCACCTTCTGAACTTTTAGTATTTTATCTAGAAGGAAGACTTTGTTCGATATTAAGCCTATTTTTCATCCATCTTCTACGCCCATAGTGGTTGGGACATGTTAGCCTCCTATACCAATAGGTTTCATCTTTCGTGATTGTCTTGATCGAACTATGGAATATGTTCAAACCTTCTTTCTTGAGCAAAGGTGTTCCATATTCTTCAAAAACCAAAAAATCAAAAAAGTTAAAAAATGTAAAGAGGGTATAACCTAAAAGAAAAATCAAAGGGTAAGAAAAATAAAGTGGTCAAAAAGAAATGAAAGAAATGAACCCCACGCAAAAATAGACCAAGGAAAGTGTGCAAATTCAAATGCCACTACTACTTCATTTTTGTTCTAAAACAATTATGTGCAGCTTGTCCAACCTTTGCCACAATTCATGAATAAGTCAAACTTTTTAAACTTGGCTTACTCATATTTCAATTTCATGTTATAGATTAGAGAATAAATATCTGACCAA